>KV019612.1:160501-185344 GCA_001598015.1 Dorcoceras hygrometricum | reverse complement strand
GCCTTTACTGCGAAACACAAGAGCAGCCGGTCTCAGCAGGAGTTCTCCACAAGCACCACCACGAGCACCTTGAAGTTTTTAGAGAAAAAGAGGGAAATTTCTGGACAACAATGAAACTTTCTTGCTTACAAAAACAATCATATACGAGATATGATTGTAGTAGGTATTAACACTCGAGTAGGCATGGGATCCTACCAACCCGTGTCCTTTTTCAAAAGAATTTGTCAAATACTCCTTACCATTGTTTTGCATTTGAAAACTTTACCTAAACATTTTTTTTAAAAGGAACTATTTTTGTCCAGCCGATGGCATTTCAAACCAAAAGCTGAAATATGCTCGTGTTTGTGCTCGATGCCATCATATAGCATCGAGTCTTAAGCTCGTCATCCCACCATTTATTAAGCTTTGTCAGCTCCTCAGGGCTGATATCGGCAGGGGCTTCCTTCGGAGAGATCTTGTCTAACATGTAGAGGAGCTTCTTCGAAGCCAATACAATATTGAGGTTTCGAAGGCAGTCTTGGTAGTTCAGACCAGTGAACTTGTTGCTATCAAGTATAGCAGCAAGTGGATTTTTTGATCGAAGACATTATATAAGCAGTTTATACTGAAAAAAAAAACAAGACATGCATTACTAACTATATATGAAAAGCGCTAAGACATAAAACAAGGTCATTTAGTTTTATGAATTGTCCTCCCACTATTTTAACGATTTCACCACCCTCTAATGAAATCGAGAAAGCAAGTTTACTTAGTGGGTACACAGAGTCCAATCAAGAGATCATGGTCCCGAATAATATCAGCCAACCATGACCCTCAAAAGGTAGAGCCCAATTGCAACAGGTGCAACCTCCATGTATTTACCTCACGTCCAGTAAGGGCCCAATAATATGACTCCGATTACTATCACGTGTCAAGATGACCCATCAATGTCGAGTTTTAAAGGACGGTCCCCTTAATGTCCCCAATAATATGAGCCAACGTTAAAGGGAGTTCCAACCAACTCACAGCGAGTGTCAATGAAGTGTACAGCTTTCCGGCATACATAACCCCCTCAATAATATGAGCCGGGCCATGTATACGGGTAGCATCGAGGTACACTCATTGTTGATGAAAGGTAGGAAAATTTAAACAAATTTAAATTCCCTTAGTTTATCGAATAACCTTTTAATCTTGATATAAATTTTAAATCATATTTAAAATGAGGGATTTTAATTTTGAAATTTGGTCTCATTAATTTTAAATCGCAATTTAAAATGCGGATTCAACAAACATATATCGCATATATAAAATTTGGGATGATCGATAGCGAGAGCAATGCGGTCCGTGGTTGCCAATCACGGACCTAGGTCCAGTCCTAGGTGAAATGCAGTATTCAATGCAATCCTATTACATTTTCTTCCAGTTTTACAAATCTTCGGTCTTCAATATCTTTGATCATCATCTCCACCATCTTCAAAAGTCCTTCCACTAAATCTAATATTTACAATTAAATATCCATGACACGCTGGGATACAATTTTAAAGGTGTGGGAACAGGCCATAAACCAGGCCCACTTAGAAATAATATCAACCATATTACAACCAAAATTCGCAAAACCTAGCATACACCTAACACATTGGGCACGGCTCTCGATCATCCCAAACATACAATCAATTCAAATAATTGACATAAATTAAATAATCAAATCAAATTTGATAATTTCCCAACAAAATTATATTTTAATATAAAATCATATTCTGTCAATTGTAATTGCATCATATTGGGCTTAAAACGATTTTAGGCCCAAAATCTCAAAAAATTCCAAAAATCAATTTTGGTCCGACCAAAATGGCCCAATATCAAATATTGGCCCGAAAAATCCTCGGGCCGCCCGGGACAGGCCCGAAGCAAACCCTAGAAGTCAAAAAAAGTGTCGCAACACCGCCTCGGGTTCGCCGGACGACGGCAGCACGGCGGCGCCCGCCGCCTGCACAGCGTGCGGCACACAGCCGCACGCTGCGCGCGCCACCGCGCGCAACTCGTGCGCACGGTGGCGGCGCCCGCCGCCTGCACAGCGTGCGGCACACTACCGCCGTGTGCACGCTACAGTGCCGCCGTGTTTTGTTTTTTTTTTTTCGAATTATGATTTGATGCAATAAGGCACAAATTATGTATTGATAGATCCGAGCCTTGGCTCTGATACCACTCTTGGCACAGCGGCGGATCCGGATCCCGTTTCACGTGGCGCAGCGGAAGTTTAAAATTTTTGCACCGGGAATCGGTCAATACATAATAATTAAAGCACTAAAACATACATAGGATGTTTAATGAAGGTTACCTTGCTGGCGTCTAGGCGCCTGGCTCCGACCAGATTCACAGGGAAACTCGCACTTCAAGGTTGGCGGCGGTAGATCTCCTAATCCGGTCCATGACTGGAATCACGCCTCCTTCGTCAGTTAGCACTAGAAGAGCTGACGAATTTGTCACGAACGGAATCCCCTCGTCAAGGTGATCGGAACAAGTCCGATCACGGCAAACGGCGACGGGTGGCACGGTGCGGCGGCGCGTGGGAAGGCGGTGGCCGAGATAGGCGTAGAAGAGAGGGGTGGCGGCGCTTGGAGTCTAGGGTTTTTTTTGTGTAGTGAAGTGTGTCATACATCAACCCTAGGCCATGCATATGTAGACTAGTGATGGGCTTGGACAGGCCCAATGGGCCTGGGTCAGGCTCATGTCCATATGAACATTCGGTTCATTTCCATCACCGTGGCTTCATCATAACTTCGATCGATGTTCTGATCGGACCGATCTACACAGTTTCCAAAACTGAGTATTATGATGCGAAAACAATTTTTAGACCACCTAGTCCAAAATTGCAGTTTATACATTCAACTTTGGGAAATAGCAATTTGACCACTGTTGACTTTTAGGAAGTCGCACTCCCTAAATTCCTCCTCCTCTTCTCAACACATTGAGCTCACTTTTCGTGCGGAACGTGAATCCAGTACCTGTGTGACACTCAATGGTTCAGGGATACAGCTAGCTGTGGGCCCACAACCATTGTGACTCCGAAATCACAATTTCGGACTGACCCATCGGATCAAGGTAAAGCGCCTAGCAACATCGCCCCATGATCCCCATAGGTATCACTGATAGTGTCTGAAAGAACCAGTTGGTCGTGGTTAGCATACAGTACGGTCCTTTCAACACATATATCGCGATCAGATCAACGACTATTGGTACATCGAGAGTCGCTAGAGATCTAATAACTATGCATACATCTCGGAGATCAAATAGTGACATCACGTGTGTTACTAGGTAAACCCATTTACCTAAAACAAATCTAGTACTCTGGCCAGATATTTATCACACTATTATCTCCTCAGACAGCATAGGATATCCATGCATAAAAGCGAGCGATGAATCCTCGACACGAGCATCGACTCCACATGCATCGGGATCAACGACTATTGGTACATCGAGAGTCGCTAGAGATCTAATAACTATGCATACATCTCGGAGATCAAATAGTGACATCACGTGTGTTACTAGGTAAACCCATTTACCTAAAACAAATCTAGTACTCTGGCCAGATATTTATCACACTATTATCTCCTCAGACAGCATAGGATATCCATGCATAAAAGCGAGCGATGAATCCTCGACAACGAAGCATCGACTCCTACATGCATCGGGTCCTCACCCAATCCCGCCACCTAATGACCCCAACTGAGTCGGTAAACGGGTCAAAGTGAGGCACCTATCATGTAGAGTCTCAATGACGTTTCGAGTAGTGAGGACTAATCAGTACAACCAAGACCTCGGACTTATCCACTCGACAAATGCTAACCACTTGAAAAGTCCGAATGAGGGTAGTTCGATAGATCATCAGGTCACTATCCATCTGCATGCTCAGAACATCACAATGTTCCCTACCAATGAAACATGGTACTTCACATCGCAGATGCTAGTCTCAAGCTCGGGCGGCCTTATCCTCATTTTGACGGCCCAATCGACTAGGAACGAGTTCAGAATACATAGTGACTATTAGATGTGTTTCATGATAGCCATCATATCCACTATCACATCTAACATACACTATGGTGCATTCTAGGTCTTTATCCAACACAATTGTTAACATTATAACATAATGAAAATAAAGAACGCCATAAAAGAAATGCGAATTTCATAAATAAAGATCTTCATACACAAGAGTCAATAAAACCCACAAACCACAAGTTGGATAGTTGGACATCTACTCTAACAGTAGTAACTTTATCTGATTTATGAACATTGTTATAATTAAAAGCATGGTTGTGAGGTCTTCTCATGAATTTCCTAAACTTCTTAATGAAGAGGGAAATGATGTCATTGCTGATCTGATCTGCAGTCTTGCTCGGTGAGCACTGTTCAGATGTCGTTGCAGCTAGAGCCTTTGTTTGTTGATAGGTTGAAGGTCCAGGCTCAGATATGGTTTCCAGCTCGAACTCGTATGCTTCCAGGTTGTCAAATAGATCATTAAGTTCTAGCTTGTCCAGATACTTGGACTCTCGCATCGTCATTGTCTTTACAGCCCACTCTCTAGACAGTGCTCACATCACCTTGAGAGCCAACTCTCTGTTGCTGTATTCTTTCCCTAGACTTATCAGTTCTATCACCATGGCACTGAATCTTTCATCGAATTCCGTCATTGTTTCGACTTCTCGCATATTGATGGACTCGTACTTTTGTTGGGCAATAGTTAGCTTGTTCTCCTTAGTCTCATTATTGCCTTCGCAAATCTGTGTGAACTTCTCCCAAATCTCCTTGGTCATAGCGCAGGTCTTGATTTTGCTGAACATATTCTTATCCAGCGTCTTATAAAGAATATCCTTCGCCACATTATCCAAAATCGCCTTTTTCTTATCTTCTGGTGTATACTCCATTATTGTTTTCTCAATCCACTGTGCAGCACCAGCTGTAATTGCCATCGCCGTATTAGCCTTCATTATACTCATGGGTCCATCTGTAATTACGTACCACATGTCATCGTCTTGCACGGCTAAGTGGGCTTTCATCCTGATCTTCCAGTCGTCATACTCCTTCTTAGAAAACATAGGAATTTTATTGTGAGAAGTAGATATATTTAAATGTAAGCACAAAGATCATACTGTTCAATAACTGAGAGGCTCAGGCACTGATACCAATTGATAGGATCAATGGAATTGAAAAAGTGTTTAAAATAAGCATAGGAGTTCAGAATGGGGGGCGGGGTTTGAATGAACTCCTTCGATTTTTGATTTTTCGAAACCTTAAAAATGGTTTTACAAGCCACGCTTAACTCAGATCTGAGTGACCAAATCTAAGGCTGTAAGACCTAATCTCTTTTCTCGAATAACAAATATTGTGCAGAAAGAAACCGATTAAACAGTTAACAATTAATAATAAATATGATGCAAGTAAATAAAAGATAGAGTCAATGATTTGTTTCTGGAAGTTCGGATCTTAAATCCTACGCATCCCCTTCTTCCTTTTCAGGAAGGTTCCACTAGAAGAATTTGATGTGTACAGCTTCTGTAGACACCCGATCACTTGAGCCTCGCCCATAGTGAACTCCTAGCAACTCCAAACTATGCAGATAACACTGATGAAATCAAACAATATAGTTTTTCGAACTGATTCACACAACAAGTTCGTTACAGACTCAAATCCTATTTTACAATAGACACGAAACAAATTAGTGCTGTAAATCTGGTTCTTTGAACAACAAGAACAGCTTACTAAGGTAAATCAGAAGATATCTCAAATATTATATCAATGAAAGAGCTGAACTAGAGTGTTCTTCGAGATAATGAAGGTTGGGACTCAAAATGTTTTGCGATGTAAAAATCTCAGAGTACTAGAGAACTTGATCGCTTAGATCTTTTTCAAATTGTCGAGAGCAACCAGAAAGCAAGCGAGTGTGTGAACGAGAGCTAAGGAACTTCTTGTTTGAATTTCTTTAGCTATATATACTCTCCAATCTTCAACTGTCCTAAATGAGCCAGTAGACACAAACCTTGTTTGAATATTTTCATCGTATCAATGCATTAAATGCTCCATTAATGCTGTGAAAAGGTCTGTCTAAAGTTTTCAGAGCTTATTTGACTTGAATACCCAAAATAGGTAAACATCAAATAGACTAACTCTGCGTCCTGCAAATGTATTCTCCAAATAGCTCTGAACTGAGTCTCTTTCATCCACTTTGTCTAATAGGCTTTATACAATTAAATCTCGTTCGTTGAGTACTTTGAAATGTATTGCTGTTCAAATCTGAAGCTCAAATCTGTTTCGACACTGAAACCTTAAATCTGAAATTTGCTCTTCATCCCCCTTTTTATCTCATCTGAAAAGATATATCACTTTCAAATCTGAATCTTTGTCTGCTCTTCTCATTAAAAACTGTCAGATCTGAAATATCTCTTATTTACGAAATATCCCCCTTTTTCTCTTCATTAATGTAGAAATATAGTCAAATCTGAATTCCCGAAAAAACTGAATCGGATACGTTGTATTTTCTCTTATAAACTATAACCAGATCTGAAAAACTTTGTTCCTCATAACTGAAATAACTAACCCAATTAATCAAATCTGAATACCCAAATCTGATAAGCTCTTATCTGATACTGAAGAAAACTTGACCCGATTACTCAACTGACCCGAATACTCAAATCAGATATATCTGATCAGTTCTGAAGACTTATGAATTGACTTAATACGCCCTGATCTGAAATCTGTTCTGAAGGCTTCTGAACTGTTCTCAAGTACTCTGATCTGATATACTCATCTTTATAGCATAACGTCCAGATCTGAAATTCTTACTTCCTCCGAGAGCACGATTTCCTTAAGTTCTAAATCTTAGTCTTAAGTACTGTTCTTAGTCTAGTTTTCGTTATCACCAAAAATTATATAATTTATATTAACACTGTAGATTGTTGCCATGGTGTGGTGAGGTCTAGACCTAAAGTTGGGGAGAAGTAGGATTTCTACGGTGCTGATTCGTGATTGAAGATCCCACTAGAGTCTGACATGGAGATGATTAGCCTGTTGTCGCTAGAGAAGTATGGGTTTATGATCTATGCCCTTGATGTTTCCCAAGAATCGTGGATAGAGTTGAGTGATGTTCCGATTGCTCGAGAGTTCCCTGATGTGTTTTCGGACGAGATTCGTGGATTCCCTACATGACGAGAGATTGACTTTAGCGTAGAGTTGGTGCTAGGGACAACCCCAATTTCGAGAGCTCTGTATCGGTTGGTTCCAGCTGAGTTGACGGAACTCAAGGATCAGTTGCGTGATCTTTTAGAGAAGGGGTTCATTAGACCGAGTATGTCGCCTTGGGGAGCTCCGATTATCTTTGTGAAGAAGAAAGATGGATCAATGAGGATGTGTGTTGATTTTGGCAGTTGAATAAAGCGAAGATCAAGAACAAGTATCCTTTGCCGAGAATTGATGATCTGTTTGATCAGCTGCACGGATCAGATGTGTACTCTAAGATCGATCTACGATCTTGTTATCATCAGTTGCGGATTAGAGACGCTGATGTGGAGAAGACGGCTTTCAGGACTAGATAAGTACATTATGAGTTTCTGGTGATGTCATGTGTGTTGATTTTGGCAGTTGAATAAAGCGAAGATCAAGAACAAGTATCCTTTGCCGAGAATTGATGATCTGTTTGATCAGCTGCACGGATCAGATGTGTACTCTAAGATCGATCTACGATCTTGTTATCATCAGTTGCGGATTAGAGACGCTGATGTGGAGAAGACGGCTTTCAGGACTAGATAAGTACATTATGAGTTTCTGGTGATGTCGTTTGGATTGACGAATGCTCCTTCTATATTCATGGATTTGATGAATCGCATATTTAGTGAATACATTGATCGTTTCGTGATTGTCTTCAAAGATGATATCTTGGTGTATTCGAGGAATTTCAGAGAGCATAAGGAACATTTGAGGTTGGTGTTGCAGAAAATGAGAGACTCACAACTGTACGTGAAGTTCAGAAAGTGTGAATTATGTTTGGATAGAGTAATCATTTTGGGTCATGTCATATCTGCAGAAGGTATTTCAGTGGATCCTAGTGAGGTCGAATTAGTTCTTACTAGGAACGACCTAGGAATGTTTCCGTGATCCGTAGTTTCTTGGGTTTGGCTGGCTATTACATACGTTACATTGCGGATTTTTCTTCAATAGCCAAGCCGATGACGCATTTGACCCAGAAGGATAGAAGATATATGTGGACAGATGAATGTGAGTCGAGTTGTGAGGAATCAGATTTTAGATTGGTGATTAACCTGATTTGGTTTGGGATTAGTCACGTGAGTTATGAATTTTCAGATTTCTCCGGGAATTGTTTAGTTTTGAGTCGCTGGTATTTAGGGTGAAATCTGGTTGGAATTTGGAGTCGAATTGATGAATTTGCGATAGA
Organism: Dorcoceras hygrometricum; assembly: GCA_001598015.1. NCBI lineage: Eukaryota > Viridiplantae > Streptophyta > Magnoliopsida > Lamiales > Gesneriaceae > Dorcoceras > Dorcoceras hygrometricum. The sequence goes on along the minus strand of KV019612.1, from coordinate 176,922 downwards.
AATCTGATTCAAGTAGTGTTCAGACGTGAGCATGCAGTTGTAGCGCTAGCTGGTGAGGTCTGATTAGTCGTTGGTGGCGCGGGAGTTATGTGTCGTCGTTTCGCAGAAATTCAGATGTCTCGCTAGTGGGAGAAATCTGGTCAATAGCGCATTTCAGACGTCAACGAGGGTCAACGGTACTGTAGCGAGCGAAGCAGTTGTGGTGGCTGAGATCTGTTAGCGCACGGATGTGATATGAATTCACGTGTTGGTGAACCCAGCTGAGTTTACTGCTGGTGTTGTAGCGCAAATCAGCTGTTGTTATTACAAGATATATGTTTCAGCTGTGGGTGAACGCTGGCAGATGTGAGCGTGAAGGATCAGCTGTGAGATAGCGCGACGTCGTTTGAGTTAGTTAGCGGGGACTCTGATGCGGCGTTGTTTGATAACATGTTAGAAGCGCAACGTCTGAATTGTATCAACTGAGGCAGTAGCGAGAGTAATTGTTAGATTCAGCTGTAAGACTTTTGGCTTAGCGAGAGATCCGATCAGTACCACAATCTGAATTGATGAGAACAGTAGCGAATTGAGGATTTATATACCAAGTGCTGATTTACACTTAGCGTAATTTTGACCTGATATTTCTTATCCTCATCTTTGAAACCCTCGTTTGGTACTGTTCATCGTAGCTTATTTCTCCGATTTCCCGTCGTTTCCCGCCGCCGTTTGGAATGATATAGGTGGTGCTGAACTCCTCTTGAGTTGCTCTTTCGATTTATACTAGCCAGGAGGTCTGAGTCGACGTTGGAGAGAATCACGAATTAGCTGGTGTTCGAGGATTTCTTGAGAAATCTGATCCATTAGTTCTTCAGCTCTTTTGAGATTTTGGGTGAGTAGATCTTACTGTTTTAAGCTTGTAGAGCTTTGGTTGAGAGTCTGGAATCTTGACCGTAGGTAGTGATGCTTAGAAGTTCAGATTTGAACTGGAATTAAGCTGATTTACGAGTTCTCTTAACAGATTTGAGGTTCAGGATAGCTTCAGCCATGATTAGAGAAACCAGGAGGAAGCTGGTTTGCTTAGGCTGAGTTCTTCCGTGCCTTTGAGAAATCTGTTGAGGTAGATTGAAGCTGTGAGGTACGAATTGGAGAAACTCTTAACATCTTCGAGCATGATCATGGCTATATTTCTTGTTATGAAATTTGTTGGTATTGATGGATGTGTTTACGTGAGCAGATCTTGCCTTGTGTGATTATTGATATTATGTTTTCACGTATGGTTATTGTATGCATTGAAAATTGATTATTGATTGGCATTCATGCATACATATTGAGCCTGATTTATTGATTGATTGATGACCTGAGATAGAGCCACGTTGTGATCGGCAGACATATGTGTCATGCCATGAAAGTCCAACGCTATCATCGGAGTGGTGCAGAATACCACCGAGCTGTGACATAGGCTGATGGGCATCGATGATCACGGACCGATGATTTCCCCCGGTTGATATACCGCGTGTGGTATAGAGGCTCGCTTGAGATGATTTTCCAGTTGATACACTGGTCTTGACTACCGATTCCTTTGACAGCCTCATGCATTTCATAACTTGATTTATAGCATGTTGCATAATTTTCTGTTTATAGATGGCTCTTCGTACTGAGGTTTGACCTCGTATTTTTTATTACTGATTTTGTGTTTTGGGTCTGTGTTGCCAATTTGCAGGATCTTCAGGTAACCAAGCTGGACAGAGTGGCGTTCCAGCTGGTCGATCCTCTTTTACCTGAGTCCCAGTTATGATATTGTATATGTATCAAACCAGGGGATGCCCTGTGTTTCTATGTATTTGGGGATATTTTTTTATTTTATATTTGTGTTACCTGTTGTGTATGAGTTTCGATTTAACTTGTATTTTGAGTATTGATATTTTGAACGATTGTTTGAGTTCAGGCCCAAAATATTTCGAAAATTTTTAAGCCTTGTTTTATGCTTCCGCAATTATGTGCTTGATTGTGCTGTAATTTTTGCTGTTTAGCACGGGCCTGACATTTTTTATTTCAGAGCTTAAACTGGGATAAGCTCATTTTCCTTTGATCACACTCGAGTCTAGGCACAAAGTTTGGATTTGATTTTTTTGATTGACTCTGTGACTTATGTGATTTTGTTACATGCCTCTATGACTATCTGATGTTAGTATTACCTTGAAATTTGTTTAGATGCCGTCGAGGAGAGGTAGAGGTAGGACTGCTAGACATTCCGTTGAGGAGTCTAGGGCCTCGGATAGTGACGAGGGAATTCAGCAGACTATCCCTTTGCGTCATCGTGAGAGATAGGCTGAGGTGGAGGATGTGACGAGACAGATTGGTGAGATGGAGCTAGTGTTGGCTAGGTTCTAGAGGACGAATCCCCCGACATTTACTAGTGCTGAGGGTGGTTCGATGGCCGAGAGTTGGCTAGTTCAGATGGAAGAGTTGTTTGATACCTTGGAGTATGCACCCGAGAAAAATTGAAGCTGGCGGTGTTGCAGTTGAGAGATAGCGTGCAACGCTGGTGGAGAGGTACTTCCCGCATCTTGCGAGAGAGTGGGACTGTGATTTCTTGTGAGAGCTTCTGTGCCGCTTTTCGACATGAGTATACCCCGGAGTCCTATTTCAGCTGTCGTGAGCGAGAGTTCGACAATCTGAAGCAAGGGACTATGAAGGTGGCCGAGTATGCCAGACAGTTTTCTTCGCTTCTGATGTATGTGCCACATGTGGCTAACCAGGAGGACTAATAGGAACAAGTTCATGAAAGGACTGAGGTCTGATCTGTTCCGGATGGTGTTGTCTGGTTCCCCTGCGACTTATGCTGATGCTGTGAATAGAGCAGTGGACATTGAGGAGAGTTTGTTGGAGGCAGAGGCTCAGGTTCATCCGACGACTGGACGTGATTTTCAGCATGTGCAAGACGGGTACCGATCGTTTCAGTCTCCTCAGGGGTCGCAGCAATCAAATTGCCAAAGGTTTCGACCTCGAGGGAAACAGTTTAAGAAGAAGGCGAATTTGAGTTTCTCTGGTTCTGTGAGTTCTGGTGGCAGTGGTTCTGGAAGTGTGTCTTGTGGACAGTGCGGAGGGAAGCATTTGACTTCACAGTGTCGTGGAGTTCAGGGGACTTGCCATAACTGTGGACAGACTGTACATTTTATAAGAGTATGTCCTTTGTTGAGGGGACAATCTTCGGTTCCTTCGCAGCAAGGTTCGGCTGGTGGTTCTTTGTAGAGACCGCAATTTCCTGCCCCGACCTAACGATCTGGATTTCAATCCCATGAGCCATCTAGGTTTGGAGGATCTTCTAGATATCAGTTTCAGATACCGCAGTAGGCCCAGGCGAATGCCCTGACGAGAGAGCAAGCTGAGGAGACGCCTGGTATAGTTATCATAGGTACATGCTCTATCTTTGATTTTCCTGCGAGAGTTTTGTTTGATACAGGAGCATCACACTCCTTTGTTTCTGCATGGTTTGTGCATGAGTGTGGGTTGAGAGTTACCCCACTGTGTGATGTCATGTCTGTGTATACTCCTGCTGGTGTGCGGTTGATATCCCGTTAGATCGTGATTGATTGTATAATTCGATTCGATCAGAACGTGTTAGTGGCGAATTTGATATATTTGGATATGAGGATTTCGATTGTTTCTTGGGAATGGATATATTGTCTAGCTATAAAGCTACTGTTGATTGTTTCCATTGTGTGGTGATATTTTCCCCGATTTGGGTGAGAAGTGGGATTTCTTCGGTGCTGATTCACGCTCGAAGATTCCACTGGTGTCTGCCATGGAGATGTTTAGCCTGTAGTCGTTGGATAATGCTGGATTTATGATCTATGCACTCGACGTTCCCCAAGAGTCACGATTGGAGTTGAGCGACATTCTGATTGTCCGAGAGTTTCCAGACGTGTTCGCAGATGAGATTCCTGGATTCCCTCCGAGATGTGAGATTGACTTCAGTATCGAGTTGGTGCCCGGTACCGCCTCGATTTCTAGAGCTCCATGTCGGTTGGCGCCAGCAGAGTTGAAAGAACTGAAGGATCAGTTGAGAGATTTCTTGGAGAAAGGCTTCATTAGACCTAGTATGTCGCTTTGGGGAGCTCCGATTTTTTTTGTGAAGAAGAAAGATGAATCTATGAGGATATGCGTTGATTTCCGACAGTTGAACAAAGCGAAAGTAAAAGAACAACTATCCTTGCCGAGGATTTATGACTTGTTCGATCAGTTGCAAGGATCGGTCGTGTACTCGAAGATTGATTTGCGCTAAGAAAGATGAATCTATGAGGATATGCGTTGATTTCCGACAGTTGAACAAAGCGAAAGTAAAAGAACAACTATCCTTGCCGAGGATTTATGACTTGTTCGATCAGTTGCAAGGATCGGTCGTGTACTCGAAGATTGATTTGCGCTCTGGCTATCACCAGTTGCGGATTAGAGACGCTGATGTGCCGAAGACAGCTTTTCGGACAAGATATGGGCATTATGAGTTTCTTGTGATTCCGTTTGGGTTGACGAATGCCCCAGCTGTTTTCATGGATTTGATGAATCGGGTCTTTAGCGAGTACATAGATCGGTTCGTGATTGTCTTCATAGATGACATCTTGGTGTATTCGAAGAGTGTGAGAGAGCATAAGGAGCATTTGAGATTGGTGTTGCAGAGATTGAGAGACTCGTAGTTGTATGCCAAGTTCAGCAAGTGTGAATTTTGGCTAGATCGAATTATCTTTTTGGGTCATGTGATTTCAGCGCAAGGTATTTCTTTGGATCCGTGTAAGGTCGAAGCAGTTCTTAACTGGGATAGACCTAGGAATGTTTCCGAGATCCATAGTTTATTGGGCTTAGCTGGCTATTATAGGCATTTCATCGAGAAGTTCTCTTCGATAGCCAGGCCTATGACTCAGTTAACCCAGAAGGATAGGAAGTTTGTTTGGACTGATGAGTGCGAGTCTAGTTTCCAGACATTGAAGGAGAAGTTGACTACTGCTCCTATTTTCACTTTACCGTCTGGATCTGGAGGATTTTTTTTGTGCTCTGATGCTTCTTTGAGTGGATTGGGATGTGTTCTGATGCACAACGGGTACGTGATTGCGTATGCGTCTCGACAGTTGAAGCCCCACGAGACTAGGTACCCTGTCCATGATTTAGAATTGGCTGCGATAGTGTTTGCCTTGATGAGTTGGCGTCACTATCTATATGGTGAAGAGTTTGTGGTGTATACCGACCACAAGAGTCTGAAGCATATCTTCACGAAGTCGGATTTGAATATTAGGCAGCGTCGTTGGATGGAGTTGCTCAAGGATTTTAACTGTGAGATTCAGTATCAACCTGGGCGGTTGAACTCAGTAGCCGATGCTTTCAGTAGGAAAGCCCAGCTACGATGCTAACATATTTTAGAGTCTCGAGCATCTACGAGCAGTTGAGTACTTCTGGTTGGCGATTCCAACCGGGTGATCAGCACTTCTTGGTTTTCTTCGATTCAGATAGAAACGCAGATTGTGATTGACATCAGAGAGGCGTAGAAGACTGATCCGTATATTCATGAATTGAAGATTGAAGCCCTAAGTGGTCAGTATGATGATTTTTCTGTTGCTTCTGATGGATGTTTGAGATTTAGAGGAAGATTAGTGGTTCCGAACCTGATAGATTTGAAAGAGACCATCTTGAATGAAGCGCATTGTAGTCGGTACAGTGTGCATCCGGGTGAGAGAAAGATGTACCATGATCTGAAGTCTCACTACTGGTGGGAAGGCATGAAGAGCGACATTTCTGGTTTTGTTGCTAAGTGTTTGAATTGCCATCAGGTCAAGGCTGAGAGGATGAGACCAGGTGGATTGTTGCAGAGCTTAGAAGTGCCCCAATGGAATTGGGAGCACATCGCCATGGATTTTGTGAGTCATCTACCTCGATCGAGTAGGGGATGTGATGAGATTTGGGTGGTGATTGAGAGACATTAGAAGTCAACCCATTTCATTCCCTATGATGTGAGGTGTTCGATTAAGAAAATGACGAAGTTGTACATCGACCATGTGGTTAGATTGCATGGAGTGCCTGTTTCGATAGTGTCCGATAGAGATGCCAGATTCACATCTCGATTTTGGAAGAGTTTGCAGGCAGCGATGGGTTCGTGATTGGCTATGAGCACAGCCTATCACCCACAGACAGATGGTCAGTCTGAGCAGACCATTCAGACTTTAGAAGATATGCTGCGTGCAATTGTGATTGATTTCAGTGGTGGCTGGCAGGATCCTTGTCCTTAGTCGAGTTTTAGTATAACAACAGCTACCAAGTAACTATCGGGATGGCTCCAATTGAGGCTTTGTATGGTCTCAAGTGCAGATCTCCGATCTGTTGGGAAGAAGTTGGTGAAAAACAGCTCTCTACCCTTGAATTTGTGCAGCACATGAAAGATCAGATTGATTTGATTCGAATTAGGAAGAAGGTTGCACAAGATTGATATGCTAGCTATGCTAACAGGAGACACAGACCATTAGAATTTGAGGTTGGTGATCGTGTTTTCCTCAAGATTTCTCCTTTCAAGAGTGTTATGAGATTCAGATTTAAAGGCAAATTAGCTCCTAGATTCGTTGGTCCCTTTGAGATTGTTGAGCGAATTGGACAATTGTCTTATAGATTGAAGCTGCCTGATGAGTTAGCAGCGATACATGATGTTTTCATGTGTCAATGTTGAGAAAGTATGAGCCAGATCCATCCCATGTTTTGTGAACCGACGAAGTTGAGCTGGATTCTACCTTGAGCTATGTGGAATATACAGTGCAGATTCTGGACAGAAAGGAGAAGCAGCTGAGGAATAAAGTGATTCCATTGGTGATGGTCCAATGGAGTAAGCATGGTCGAGAAGAATCTACCTGGGAAGTGTTAGAGTAGATGACCCAATAGCCAACTTGTGGCATGTGGGTTTTATTGACTCTTGTACAAACTATCTTTATATATGATATTCGCATTTTCTTATATGGCATTCTTTACTTTCATTATGTGTGTAATGATTTACAATTATGTTGAGTAAAGACCTAGAATACACTAAAGCGTATGTTAGATGTGATAGTGGGTATGACGGCTATCATGAAACACATCTAATAGTCGCTGTGTATTCTGAACATGTTCCTAGTCGATTGGGCCGTCAAAATGAGGATAAGGCCGCCCGAGTTCAGTATGCTAACCACGACCGACTGGTTCTTGCAGGCACTATCAGTGATACCTAGGGGATCATGGGGCGATGTTGCTAGATGCTTTACCATGATCCGTTGGGTAGGTCCGGAATTGTGATTCCGGAGCCACAATGGTTGTGGGCCCACGGCTAGCTGTATCCCTGAACCATTGAGGGTCACACAAGTACTGGATTCGAAACTCCCACACGGATACTCAGCTCAATGTGTTGAGCACGAGAAGAGGATTTCGGGAAGTGCGACTTCCTAAAAGTCAACAGGGGTCAAACCGGGGTTTACCGCTGTTGAGGGGCAAAACGGTCTTTTTGAACTGGGGTTCTGAAAAATGGTTTTTCAGATCATATTATTCAGTTTCGGAAAGTGAGTCGATCGGTCCGATCTGATCGGCGATCGGAGTTACGGTGAAGTCATAGTGTTGGAGATGAACTGAATGTTCCTCGTTGGACCCAGGCCCATTGGGCCGGGGCCAAATCCAACACTTAGTCTACTTAAATGTGATTAAGAGACAAGACTTGACAACACAACACAACATCATTACTCCAAAACCCTAACCCTAGCGTGCGCCGCCCTCTCCTCCCTTCTCTCACGCCGCCGCCGGCGGAAAAACAGTTTCCGGCCAACTCGACGTGGAGAATTCGTTCGTGCTGATCTCGTCAGGACTTCTAGTGCAGTCTGACGAAGGAGTCTCGGATCTGGTCGTGGACCGGATTGGCGTATCTACCGCAATCAACCGAGAAGAGCCGGGTTCTTGAAACACCGGTTGGAGCCAGGCACAAGTGCCAGAGAGGTAACTCGCTAAACGCCCTATGTATGTCGATACATGGCTGTTTTGTTTTTCGTATTGATCGCCTCCCGGTTCTATAATTTTTGTTCTTCCGCTGCCTGACCGGGGGGGCGGATCCGGATCCCCAACAGGAAGTGGAAGAGAAGATGAGACAAGAATGGCTTCATTTATTTGAGCTGTGACAGCAATCGAATTCCTGGTAATTTCTGATTTTTCTTGCTTCGAGTTTGAATTGTTGTTGTGATTGGTTTGAGTATTTTGATTGTTTTCCCTGTATTTGCCTATGATTTCGAGGACGAAATCTCTTAAAGTGAGAAGAATGTGAGGAATCAGATTTTAGATTAGTGATTAACCTGATTTGGTTTGGGATTAGTCACGTGAGTTACAAATTTTCAGATTTCTCCGGGAAGTGTTTAGTTTTGAGTCGCTGGTCTTTAGTGTGAAATCTTATTGGAATTTGGAGTCGAATTGATGAATTTGCGATAGAAATCTGATTCCATTAGTGTTCAGACGTGAGCATGCAGTTGTAGCGCTAGCGGGTGAGGTCTGATTAGTCGTTGGTGGCGCGGGAGTGATGCATCGTCGTTTTGCAGAAATTCAGATGTCTCGCTAGTGGGAGAAATCTGATCAATAGCGCATTTCAGAAATCAACGCGGGTCAACGGTACTGTAGCGAGTGAAGCAGTTGTGGTGGTTGAGATCTGTTAGCGTGCGGATGTGATCAGAATTCGCGTGTTGGTCAACCCAACTGAGTTGACTGCTGGTGTTGTAGCGCAAATCAGCTGTTGTTATTACAAGAGATATGTTTCAGCTGTGGGTGAACGCTGGCAGATGTGAGCGTGAAGGATCAGCTGTGAGATAGCGTGACGTCGTTTGAGTTAGTTAGCGGGTACTCTGATGCGGCGTCGTTTGATAACATGTTAGAAGCGCAACGTCTGAATTGTATCAGCTGAGGCGGTAGCGCGAGTAAATGTTAGATTCAGCTATAAGACATTTTCCTTAGCGATAGATCCGATCTGTACCAGAATCTGAATTGATGAGAACAGTAGTGAATTGAGGATTTATATACCAAGTGCTTATTTACACTTAGCGTATTTTTGACCCGATATTTCTTATCCTCATCTTTGAAACCCTTGTTTGGTACTGTTCATCGTAGCTTATTTCTCATATTTCCCGTCGTTTCCCGCCGCCGTTTGGAATTAGATAGGTGGAGCTGAACTCATCTTGAGTTGCTCTTTCGATTTATACTAGCCAGGAGGTCTGAGTCGACGTTGGAGAGAAGCACGAATTAGCTGGTGTTCGAGGATTTCTTGAGAAATCTGATCCGTTAGTTCTTCAGCTCTTTCGAGCTTTTGGGTGAGTAGATCTTACTGTTCTAAGCTTGTAGACATTTGGTTGAGAGTCTGGAATCTTGACCGTAGGCAGTGATGCTTAGAAGTTCAGATTTGAACTGGAATTAAGAAGATATACGAGTTCTCTTAACAGATTTGAGGTTCAGGATAGCTTCTGTCGTGATTAGCGAAACCAGGAGGAAGCTGGTTTGCTTAGGCTGAGTTCTGTCGTGCCTTTGAGAAATCTATTGAGGTAGATTGAAGCTGTGAGGTACGAATTGGAGCAACTCTTAACAGCTTCGAGCATGATCATGGCTATATTTCATGTTATGAAATCTGTTGGTATTGATGGCTGTGTTTACGTGAGCATATCTTGCCTTGTGTGATTATTGATATTCTGTTTTCACGTATGGTTATTGTATGCATTGAGAATTGATTATTGATTGGCATTCATGCATACATATTGAGCCTGATTGATTGATTGATTGATGAACTGAGATAGAGCCACGTTGTGATCGGCATACAAATGTGTCGTGCCCTGAAAGTCCAACGCTATCATCGGAGTGGTGCAGAATACCACCGAGCTGTGATATAGGATGACGGACCTCGATGATCACGGACCGATGATTTCCCCAGGTTTATACACCACGTGTGGTATAGAGGCTCGCTTGAGATGATTTGCCAGTTGATACACTGGTCTTGATTACCGATTCCTTTGACAGCCTCATGCATTTCATAACTTGATTTATAGCATGTTGCATAATTTGCTGTTTATAGATGGCTCTTCCTACTGAGGTTTGACCTCGTATTTTCTTTTCCTGCTATTGTGTTTTGGGTCTGTGTTGCCCATTTGCAGGATCTTCAGGTAACCAAGCTGGACAGAGTGGCGTTCCAGTTGGTCGATCACCTTTTCCCTGAGTCCCAGTTATGATATTGTATATGTATCGAACCAGGGATGCCCTGTGTTTCTATGTATTTGGGGATCTGTTGTTGATTTTATATTTGTGTTACCTGTTGTGTATGAGTTTCGATTTAACTCGTATTTTTAGTATTGATTTTTTGAACGATTGTTTGAATTCAGGCCCAAAATATTTCGAAAACTTTTAAGCCCTGTTTTATGCTTCCGTAATTATGTGCTTGATTGTGCTGTAATCTTTGCTGATTAGCACGGGGCCTGACACGAGTTTCCAGTTGCTCAAGGAGAAGTTGACTACTGCTCCTATGTTGGCTTCACCTTTGGGTTCTGGAGGTTTTGTTGTTTGTTTCGATGCTTCTCCGAATGGTCTGGGTTGTGTATTGATGCATAACGGGCGAGTGATAGCCTATGCGTCTCGACAGTTGAAGCCCCATGAGATGAGATACCCCGTTCATGATCTAGTGTTTGTCGCCATTGTTTTTGCGTTGAAGATTTGGCGTCATTACTTGTATGGTGAGAAGTTTGTGGTGTATACAGACCATTAGAGTTTGAAGTATATCTTCACTCAGTCTGATCTAAATATGAGGCAACCACGTTGGATGGAGTTGATCAAAGATTTTGACTGTAAGATTCAGTATCAGCCTGTGCGGATGAACTTAGTGGCGGATGCTTTGAGTAGGAAAGCCCATCCTGAGATGTTAACATCGTTGAGTATATCCAAAGTCCATGAGGATTTGGGGACTTCTGGATGGCTTTTTCAGCCGGAGGATCGGTATTTTGTGGTTTTCTTCTTGTCAGGTTGAACCACTGATTGTTGCAGACATTAGAGCAGCACAAAGAACTGACCCGTATATCCATGAGTTGAAAATTATGGCCCAGAATGGTCAGTCGGAAGATTTTTATGTCGCTTCTGCTGGATGCTTGAGAATTCAAGGTAGATTGGTTCTTCCGAATTTTATTGATCTGAAAGAGAATATCTTGAATGAAGCCCATAGTATTCATTACAGTGCACATCTGGGCGAGAAGAAGATGTATCATGCCTTGAAGTCTCACTACTGGTGGGAAGGTATGAGGAATGAAATCTCTAGATTTGTAGCTCGATGTTTGAATTGCTAACACAGGTCAAGGCCAAAAGAATGAGACTTGCTGGATTGCTACAGAGTTTAGAAGTGCCTCAATGGAATTGGGAGTACGTCGCCATGGATTTTGTGACTCACTTGCCTCGATCGAATAGGGGATGTCATGCGATTTGGATTTTGATTGATATACTTTCGATGTCAGCCCATTTCATTCCCTATGATGTGAGATGTTCAACGAAGAAGATGGTGAGACTGTACATGGACCATGTGGTTAGATTGCATGGAGTGCCGGTTTCGATAGTGTCCGATAGAGATCAAAGATTTACTTCCCGATTTTTGAAGAGTTTTCAAGTAGCTATGGGATCGAGATTGGCTATGAGTACATCTTATCACCCGCAGACAGATTGCCAATCCGAGAGAACCATTCAAATTTTAGAAGATATGCTACGAGCGATAGTGATGGATTTCAGTGGTAGCTGGAAGGATTCTTTGTCCTTGGTCGAATTTTCGTATAACAACAGCTATCAAGTTACTATGGAGATGGCCCCATTTGAATCTCTGTATGGTCGAAAGTGTAGATCACCAATTTTTTGGGAAGAAGTTGGTGAGAAACAGCTATCTACTCCTGAGTTTGTGCAGCATATGAAATATCAGATTGAGTTGATTCGGAGTAGAATGAAAATTGCACAAGATCGTCATGCGAGTTATGCGAACAAGAGTCACAGGCCTTTGGAGTCTGAGGTTGGCGATCGAGTATTTTTTAAAGTTTCTCCTTTGAAGAGCGTGATGAGATTCAGACTTGAGAGTAAATTGGCTCCCTAATTTGTTGGTCCCTTCGAGATTGTTGAGAGGATTGGATCTTTGGCGTACAGGTTGAGACTTCGTGCCGAGTAAGCAGCGATGCATGATGTGTTTCATGTATCTATATTGAGGAAATATGAGCCAGATCCGTCCCATGTACTGAGAACTTATGAAATGGGGCTGGATCATACCTGAGTTATGTTGAACCTCAAACTCCAGAGGTCTACGTCTCTTGTTAGTTTAGCTAGCATGTTGATCTTATACAGCTTTCATTCTAATCCGAATCAACTCAATCTGGTCTTTCATATGCAGACTGGAGATCTACACTTCCGACCATACAAGCTTCAAATGGTGCCATCCCAATAGTCACTTGGTAGCTATTGTTATAAGAAAACTCGACCACAGAAATATATCACTATCGCTTGCAGCATATCCTCCAAAATCTGAATGGTCCTCTCCGATTGACCATCTGTCTGAGGGTTATAAGATATACTCATAGCCATTCTTGAACCCATAGCTGCTTGCAATCTCTTCCAAAATCGGGAAGTAAATCTTGGATCTCTATCAGACGCTATCGAAACCGGCACTCCATACAATCTAACCACATGGTCAATGTATAGTCTAGCCAACTTCTTCATGGAACACCTCACATCATAGGGAATGAAATGGGCTTACTTTCGAAAGCCTGTCAATCACACCCAAATCGCATCGCATCCCCTATTCAATAGAGGCAAGTGAGTCACAAAATCCATGGAGATGTGCTCCCAATTCCATTGAGGCACTTCTAAACTCTGTAGCAATCCACCAGGTCTCATTCTATTGGCTTTGACCTGTTGGCAATTCAAACATCGAGCTACAAATCCAGAAATATCATTCCTCATACCTTCCCATGAATAGTGAGACTTCAAGGCATGATACATCTTCTTTCCGCCCGGATGAACACTGTAACGACTACAATGGGGCCTCGTTCAAGATGGTTTCCTTCGGATCAATCAAAATCAGAACAACCAATCTTCAACGAAATCTCAGGAATCCATCAGAACCAACAGAAAAATCTTCCGATTGACCATTCTGGGCCTTAATTTTCAACTCATGAATATACGGGTCTGTTCTATGTGCTTCTCTAATGTCTGCAACAACTTGTGGTTCAACCTGAAGAGAAGAAACCACGAAATACTGATCATTTGGCTGAAAACTCCATCCACAAGTCCCCAAATCCTCATGGACTTTGGATATACTCATCGAAGTCAACATCGCATGTTGGGCTTTCCTACTCAAAGCATCGGCCACTAAGTTCATCCGCCCAGGCTAATATTGAATCTCACAGTCGAAATCTTTGAGAAACTCCATCCAACGACATTGCCTCATATTCAGATCTGACTGGATGAAGATATACTTCAAGCTTTTGTGGTCCGTGTACACCACAAATTGCTCACCATACAGATAGTGACGCCAGATATTCAACGTAAAAACAATTGCACCCAACTCTAGATCATGAACGGGATATCTCGTCTCATGGGGCTTCGACTGTCGAGACGCATAAGCTATCACTCAGAGAAGAATCAGAGCAAACAACAAAACCTCCATAACCCGAAGGCAGAGCCAACACAAGAGCAGTAGTCAACTTCTCCTTAAGCAACTGGAAACTCGACCCACATTCATCTGTCCAAATAAACTTCCTATCTTTTTGGGTAAACTTAGTCATCGGCCTGGCTATCGAAGAAAACTTCTCGATGAAACGTCTGTAGTAGCCAGCCAAACCCAAGAAACTACGAATCTCAGAAACATTCCTAGGTATCTCCCAGTCAAGAACTACTTCGACCTTACTAGGATCCACCGAAATACCTTGTGCTGAAATGACATGACCCAAAAAGATCACCTTATCCAGCAAAAATTCACACTTGCTGAACTTCGCATAAAGCTGTGAGTCTCTCAGTTTCTGCAACACCAGTCTCAAGTGCTCCTTATGCTCTCTATAGCTCCTCGAGTACACAAGAATATCATCTATGAAGACAATCACGAAGCGATCGATATACTCACTAAAGACGCGATTCATCAAATCCATGAAGACAGCAGGAGCATTCGTCAATCCAAACGGCTTCAAAAGGAATTCATAATGCCCGTATCTAGTCCTGAAATCCGTCTTCGCCACATTAGAATCTCTAGTACGCAAAACCAGATCGTAGATCAATCTTGGAGTATACTGTAGATCCCTGCAATTGGTCAAACAGATCATCGATTCTCAGCAACGGATACTTATTCTTCACTGTCGCTTTATTCATCTTTGTTGGTCCCAGAAATAGGATCACTAAGTAAATAGGAGTTCAGAAGGGGGGGGGGGGTTGAATGAACTCCTTCGATTTTTGTATTTTCGAAAACTATTTCAAAATGTTTTGCAACCTTCTTGCTTAACTTAAGTCCGAGTTACCAGACTTAATAATATCTCAGTTATATTCAAACTTCTCGGCCAACAATATTTGTTCGGAAAAAGGCTGATAGATTTGTGAACAGTTAATATAAGCAATAAACAATATGTAACTGCGTGAAGTAAAAGAGTAGGGTCAGAGATTTGTTTCTGGAAGTTCGGACATCAATGTCCTACGTCTCCCCTTCTTCCGCCTCGGAAGGTATCACTAGAAGATTTGATGCAAGTAGGCCTTCTACAAACACCCGATCCCAAAGCCAGCAGCTATGAGAACTCCTAGTACTTCACAACACTCCACGCAGACTTCGTTGCTGGTTTACAACAGTTGACAGTATTTTCGAACTTCTTTACAAAGACAGTTCGTTACAGACTCAAACAAATACAAAAATGAATACACGTGAGTACTGTAAAATCTCTGGTTTCTAAGACAGTGAAACTTGATTCAATAAAGTGAACCAGAGAATGACACTCGAAGGTATAACAATGAATATCAAATGAATTAAGATTCTTCGAGTGCTTGATCTTTGAATGCTTTCAACGAAGAGTAAGCTCTAGAGAAAGTTTGACAGCGTGACCGCAAAAGATTAATGGTGAAGGATGTTTTCTTCAACACTGCTGCTGATATATATAGTCTTCGATTGCAACGGTCATTTAATTCTCCAAAGGAAATGAATCCCGTTTGAATTGCTGCCAAAATTGTGCAGCGTAAATCCTGCTCCACTACAAGGTAAATTGCTCATTGACAGAGCCAATTTGTCTTCTTTCCATTTTGTGTAAGCAATGAAGAACGGTCTCTGTATATCGCACTATTTACCCAAAATAGTACACACTATGTCTTCTTAATTCCAGGCAATAGTACGATCTTGAAGATATTTTCCTTTTTGAGTGAACGATCGTATTTGAATATCTTATATGTTTGCGCCTGAAATTCCTTCTGTTTACCAGCTTTTACTTCGTCGTCTCAAATCCTGCGACTGGAAAAACACATGAGAAAATTTACCTGCTGATATGAATTTTGTGTTTTTCCACCGACTGGTCCTTTGTAAAACTCAACGACTTATTTCTGGTAACATCGCTTTGCTATTCTCAAACATCACCTGCTGGTAAATTCCACTGTAGCTGTCTGCTGGTTATAACCAACGCACAAACCATCTGCTGAATCTTTAGCACGACGTCGCTTCATCTCTTGCGTCTGGATCATCCATCAACTGGTTCTACTGTAGCTCCCTGCTGATTGATGACGTCACTGCTGATGTCATCTATGCTTAGCGCTCCAGCTGAACTTTATTCATCTGCTGAAATAAATAAACTGTTGAAGAATCAACTGTCTGCTGATATACTTTGAAGAAAGCATCTGCAATCAGCGAGTGATCATACGCAAACTCCATCGACTGAGATTCTAGCGGTACCTCAAAACGCCGTCGTTCCAACTTATCTAAACGCTGTCGTTTTGCATTCTCCAATGACATATTCTAAACAACTGCTGATCTCTTCAAGAATTATTTTTGCTGCTGATAAATAACTGTGCATTCCAACGACGTCGTTCCACGTTACTTGAACGCTGTCGTTCAGTACTCCTTAGAAAAACACGTTAAAACTCAAATATGTACCTGTGATCGAAACAAGAACAACTACTGATTGCTCGCAAGGAATGTATCTGCTGACTATCTCTTCAAGAAATTATCTGCTGAATATCTTCGAAAACAAACTAACCACTGATTGCATACCATCTGCTGATTTCCAACGAATACTCCAACTGCTGAAATATCACTTGTCGAATGATAAATGTTCTCCTGTTAGATGCGACAACTGATTATCCAAAAGCAACTTGTCTTATTTTTGTTATCACCAAAACTAATAAATTTTATCCTAAAAATTTCCCCCTTTTTGGTGATGACAAAACTT
>KV019612.1:146734-159994 GCA_001598015.1 Dorcoceras hygrometricum | reverse complement strand
GTCTCTGAGCAATTTCAACACTTTGCGCAAACGATGGTGTTCTACCAGCACTACCACTCACAGCACTATCTCTGATTTGAACATCCGAAGGCTGTTGAGGTCCTCGGCTGCTACTTTCCCCCTTTTTGTCAGCACCGCCCCGATTAATATAATTTACAAGCTTGCTTAATTGGGCAAGAGAAAATATTGATGTGACTGTTTGCATGGTAAGACACGTGTCAACCATCCGTTAGCGCGTACACTATTGGAAATGATTTGAAAAATTTTCAAGCATATTTGATCGTACGGTGTAAAATATTTTTCAAAATTTTAATAAAAGAGATATAAGAAAAGATGAATTCGCGCCAATGTTATAAAGTCACAACTGGTGCAGTAGATGTAAAAAAATTAATGCTGGATTAATATTTCGTTGAGGGTGGCAGGAGCTGGTCACATATAAGCATCAGCAGTATACATGCAACAGCTGAGTATGTCCAGTCGCAACATGTTCTGCTGACGTCACGCTTATTAAATCAGCTCCGGGTTCCCCCTACGACCAAAAATCTCCCAACACAAGAGACTTACCTCAGCCGATAGTCTAGTCGTTCCCCCTGAACAACAGACCTACTGATGATTTAAGTAGTGTGTAGTCAACCTGCAAAATGCGTTAGTACACAAACAATCAAGGCAATTCAAGAAGACCTAGAATGTTTCTAAAATAAGAAAACTTAGCGTCCGGCAGAGGTTTTGTGAAGATATCAGCTACTTGCTGATCAGTTGACACATACTCCAGCCGAACGTCCTTCTTTAGCACATGGTCTCTGATGAATTTATGCCTGATGTCGATGTGTTTGGTCCTCGAGTGCAGTACATGGTTCTGGGTGATCGCAATTGCTGAAGTTTTGTCACAGAAAATAGGAGCTTCAGAAGCATCAATGCCATAATCCTTTAATTGATGTTGAATCCAGAGGATTTGTGCGCAACAACTGCCAGCAGCAAGATATTCCGCCTCAGCAGTTGACGTGGCAATTCACGTCTGCTTCTTACTAAACCAAGAGATCAGTCGATCCCCTAAAAATTGACATGTTCCACTTGTGCTCTTGCGATCAATCCTGCAACCTGCGTAATCTGCATCACTGTACCCGATTAGTTGAAAGCCGGAGTCTTTGGGATACCAAAGACCCACGTTAGGAGTACCTTCAAATATTTCAATATTCGCTTTACAGCAATGTAATGCGATTGCTTTGGCTCTGCTTGAAATCTAGCACACATACAGACAGCAAACATGATGTCTGGTCTGCTAGCAGTCAAATAAAGCTAAGAGCCTATTATACCACGATAAAGAGATACCTCAATGGCAGATCCAGCTTCGTCTTTATCGAGTTTGATTGTTGAACTCATCGGGGTCGCTGCTGCTGAACTGTTTTCCATTCCAAATTTCTTCAGCAATTCTTTTGTGTATTTTTGCCTGGTTAATGAAGATTCCATTTTCCAGCTGGCGAACTTGTAAGCCTAAGAAGAATGTCAGCTCCCCCATCATGCTCATCTCAAACTTGTCCTGCATCAATTTATTGCACAGGTTGGGGTTAGTTGACCCAAAAATAATGTCATCAACATATATTTGAACAAGCAAGACGTGATTATCCTTAGCAAATTTAAACAACATCTTATCTACTGTGCCTATTGTGAATTGATGCTCAAGCAGGAACTTAGTGAGTGTGTCATACCAGGCTCTGGGTGCTTGCTTCAACCCATATAGATCCTTGTCCAGTTTGTAAAAACTGGATTTGTATGATCAACGAAGCCAGGAGGTTGTGCAACGTACACTTCCTCTGTCAAGATGCCATTCAGAAAAGCACTCTTGACATCCATCAGAAAGACTTTAAAGTCTTTATATGCAGCATATGCAAGGAACATTCTAATGGCTTCTAATCTAGCTACTGGTGCAAATGTCTCATCAAAATCTATCCCTTCCATCTACCTAAAGCCTTGCGCTACCAGCCTAGCTTTGTTTCTAGTTACTATGCCATCTTCATTCAGTTTATTTCTAAAGACCCAACGAGTACCTATGACTGAATGATTTTTAGGTCTAGGTACAAGTTGCCAAACATTATTACGCTTAAACTGGTTTAATTCCTCTTGCATAGGTTCTATCCAACTTGGGTCTGCTAAAGCTTCATCTATTTGTTTTGGTTCTATATGTGAGATGAATGCAGAATCAAAAAGATCGTGAGACAGCTGGCCTCTAGTGCGAACAGGGAACTGAATGTTACCTATGACTTGCTCAGGTGGATGATTTCTATTCCACCGAAGATCAAGTCCAATGGGATTTGTTCTTTGTTGTTCCCCCTGTGTTGCTGGATGATTTCTCAGCTACTGGATCAGCAGACGCCATTATATGTGAAGAATCGCTAGCTCGTGCATCTGCTTCCTGCTGGTAGGAAGTGCTTGCTGTTGCTTGACCAACAGGTTGTCTAGATGTGCTGCCTGCTGGTTCACCAGCTGGTGGACTTGATATCAATTGTAGTGGACTCGCGACTGGTTGTCCAGCTGGCGATACCAATTGAAAATTTCTTGCGACTGGTTGTCCAGCAGGTGAACTTGATGCTATTTGGGAATTGCTTGCTGCTGGTTGGCCAGTCGTTAGTTGAGCTTCGTCTAAAGTCATGTGGTCTTGACACTTTGACGCTTCTCTTTCAGCGGTTGGTGCACTTGTAGTTCGATCCTGCGGCTGTTCCATGTTAGTTAACACAATAATAACAGGATTACCTGCTGGATCTTGTTGAATGTTGTTGTGCATTGTGACCACTGCTGGTTGTTCCCCCTCAGCTGATTCTCTTTGTGCCACGTCATCGTCTGATTCTTCAAGACTTGTTGATTCCAGACGTGAACACAAATCGTGTAATCTTGCAGCGGAATTTGACTTGAAGCTGGTTTCATCAAACACGACGTGTGCTGATTCTTCAACCGTTAAGCTTTGATTGTTGAACACTCGAAATGCTTTGCTTACTGCTGAATATCCTAAAAAGATACATGCATCAGATTTAGGTTCAAAAGCTGTTAGATGCTTCTTGCCATTATTATGAATGAAACACTTGCATCCAAACACCCTGAAATAAGAAATGTCAGGTTTCTTGCTATTCCAGATCTCATAGGGGGTTTTTCGTGCATCCTATTAATCATTGATCTGTTTTGAGTGTAACACGCTGTGTTAACTGCTTATGCCCAGAATTTTTGAGAAATGCCGGAATATGCAATCATAGCTCTAGCAGCCTCTTTAAGAGTGCGGTTTCTCCTTTCAGCTAACCCGTTTTGCTGAGGAGTTCTTGCTGCTGATAGCTCATGCTTTATTCCCAAGTCCTCCAGATAAGAAGTTAATTTAAAATTTAGAAATTCAGTACCGCGATCACTTCTTATCCGGTTGACTGAACAAGACTTGTCATTTTGCAAACGTTTTAAAAAGTTTTATCATCTGGTCGGCGGTTTCAGATTTTGCTTTTAAAAATAACACCCAAGTATATTTTGAAAAATCATCAACAACTGCAAGGGTGTATGACATTCCCCCTAAGCTCGTGACTGAAATAGGACCAAAAAGATCCATATGCAAGAGCTCAAGGAAACGGGTGGAACGTTTTCCGCCTTTGTTTTTGAAAGTGGATTTTATTTGTTTTTCCAGCTGACAAGCTGCACAAATCTTGTCCTTTGAAAAACTGATTTTTGGCAGACCAGAAACCATATCATGCCCACTCAATTTAGCAATTGTTTTGAAATGCAAATGATTCATTCTCTAGTGCCACAACCAGCTCTTGGAAGAGCCATCTGCAAGGCACAAGTGTTCAGACTTCACCTGCTCTGACCAGTTGATAACGTAGGTGTTCCCAGAACGCTTACCCACTAACACGGTTAGACCTGTTGAGTTCTGAACTGTGCACGTGTGTTGTTGAAAATTAACAAGGAAACCTTTGTCACAAAGCTGACTGATACTTATCAGATTGTAACGCAAGTTATCAATAACAAGAATATCAGAAATAGAAATGTTACCATGGGTAAGCTTACCCTTACCCAAAGTGTTACCGTTGGCATTGTCTCCAAAGACTATTTTTGCTCCTTTGAGAGGAACAACGTCTGTTAACAGCTTGGGGTTTCCAGTCATGTGTCGTGCACATCCACTGTCTAAGTACCAGATTGTTGATGCATCGACTGCTGCTTTGTACCTGGTACCCTGCAATCATAAAAAGCAAATTTTTGTACCCAATTTTACTTGGGTCCAGATTGGATTACCCCTTTCGGGACCCAGATTTGAATAATCCTTACGGTTTTTCCAGTTCTAGGATCCACAAAGGTCTGTGCAAAATTGCGTGTTGGTCTTTTGAACTTTTATTTGATATTTTGACCATGTGGATTCCTTCTCGGTTGGTTTCTTGTCCATTCAGTTTTTGCCTTCTTCGAATAATGCCTCGGTTGGTTGGGAACAAAGAATTTTGGACCAACTTTCGCTTTGTCGTTGTTCAGCTTGTTCTTTAGCCAGCCTGGCTTTGAATTCTCAGGCCTTTGATACCCAACACCGACTTTGCCTTTTCCTTTACGATCCAGCTGAGAAGTATCCTGGTCATCATATCGTATCGATTCAATGCAATCATGTATCACGCCACCTTTGACAAAGTTCCTTTCATTGAACTTGTCATACACTGGCTGTGACTGAGTACTGGTCTCTCCATGGCTGCAATCATAGTTGAAACCCACACCAGTTTTATCATTTAATGGTTTTTGGTTTTCATACAGCTTGAAGAGAGAACGAGTAGACTGGTTCCAGGAGCTCATTTCTTTAGTTAATTTATCAACTTCAGCCTTGAGCTCGCTGGTCTCATCTTTCAGCATCTCGTTCTCAGCTTGTAGCTTACTCAACTCAGTCTTTAAAAATGTCAATATCCTCAAACTCATCAGAATTTGATTCAATAGAACTACTCTTTAGACTCATGTTTTCAGCTTTAGCTTCCTCGAATGAGTGAGAAAGCTTCCTGTACTCTTTGACCATGTCATTTAGTGCTGTGACAAGGTCATCACGTGTAAATTCAACATTAGAAAAATCAAATACCTCATCATCGTCTGTTTGATCATCCATGAAGCAGTGAACCTCCTCCTGTTCACTATCACTTGAGGATGAGCTGCTGCTGCATGAGTCTGAGTCACCATCTGCCCAGCTTTTGGTGCTTTCCTCAGCCACCAACACCTTGCGGTCATTCCTTCGACTGGATTTCTTGTTGCTGCTGGTTTTCATTCGTCGGTCCTTTGATCTTTCCTTGAATTTGTCCTTGGACCTATCAACCGCGCTTTCATCATCTTCCTCGTCACGCTTGTATCTTTCCTCTTTTTTGTATCGATCGTCAGCCCTTTTTGTCATCTCGCCTGTGTCGATTATCTCTTTTAGGTCTATTGAACTCAGCAGCGAAATGACCTGGACGATCACAGTTATAACATATTAAATCAGAAGTAGCATTATCAGATTTATTAAAACTATTATAAGGACAATAAGGGTGAAAGGATTTTCTCATGAATTTCCCAAACTTCTTTGCGAAGAGGGACATAACATCGTCGCTGAGCTGGTCAGCAGACTTGCTGGACCTAGAAGAGCATAATTCAGCAGTTGTAGCAGCAAGAGCTTTTGTCGGTTGGGATGTTGAAGGCGCTTCTGATCTGGTTTCGAGCTCAAACTCATAGGCCTTTAGATTTGCAAATAAATCATGGATTGCCCTCGCAGATCTGGGTCAGCTTTTCCCATATTTCTTTAGCAGTGGCACAGTTCTTGATCCTGCTGAACATATTCTTGTCCTTGTCCAGCGTATTGAATAGTATATCTTTTGCCACATTGTCCAGATTCGCCTTTTTCTTGTATTCATTGGTATATTCATGTCTGTCCTTTGGAAGAAATTTAGGCTCGCCACTTTTTACAGCAACTGCCAGATTCGGTTTCATAATCTTCAGCGGTCCTTCTGTGATGACATACCACATGTCATCATCCATGGCCGCAAGATGGGCTTGCATCCGAATCTTCCAGTCGTCGTACTCTTCCCTCGAAAATAAAGGAATTTTGTTGTGTGAGATAGACATGTTCATATATAGAGAAGCACGAAACAATGACTGTTCAATAACTGAGATTGCCTGCTCTGATACCACTTGTTGGTCCCAGAAATAGGATCACTAAGTAAATAGGAGTTCAGAAGGGGGGTTGAATGAACTCCTTCGAATTTTGTATTTTCGAAAACTATTTCAAAATGTTTTGCAAGCTTCTTGCTTAACTTAAGTCCGAGTTACCAGACTTAAGAATATCTCAGTTTTATTCAAACTTCTCGGCCAACAATATTTGTGCGGAAAAAGGCCGATAGATTTGTGAACAGTTAATATAAGCAATAAACAATATGTAACTGCGTAAAGTAAAAGTGTAGGGTCAGAGATCTGTTTCTGGAAGTTCGGACTTCAATGTCCTATGTCTCCCCTTCTTCCGCCTCGGAAGGTATCACTAGAATATTTGATGCAAGTAGGCCTTCTACAAACACCCGATCCCAAAGCCAGCAGCTATGAGAACTCCTAGTACTTCACAACACTCCACGCAGACTTCGCTGCTGGTTTACAACAGTTGACAGTATTTTTGAACTTCTTTACAAAGACAGTTCGTTACAGACTCAAACAAATACAACAATGAATACACGTGAGTACTGTAAAATATCTGGTTTCTAAGACAGTGAAACTTGATTCAATAAAGTGAACCAGAGAATGACACTCGAAGGTATAACAGTGAATATCAAATGAATGAAGATTCTTCGAGTGCTTGAACTTTGAATGCTTTCAACGAAGAGTAAGCTCTAGAGAAAGTTTGACAGCGTGACCGCAAAATATTAATGGCGAAGGATGTTTTATTCAACACTGCTGCTGAAATATATAGTCTTCGATTGCAATGGTCATTTAATTCTCCAAAGGAAATGAATCCCGTTTGAATTGCTGCCAAAATTGTGCACCGTAAATCCTGCTCCACTACAAGGTAAATTGCTCATTGACAGAGCCAATTTGTCTTCTTTCCATTTTGTGTAAGCAATGAAGAACGGTCTCTGTATATCGTACTATTTACCCAAAATAGTACACACGCTGTCTTCTTAATTCCAGGCAATAGTACGATCTTGAAGATATTTTCCTTTTTGAGTGAACGATCGTATTTGAATCTCTTTTATGTTTGCGCCTGAAATTCCTTCTGTTTACCAGCTTTTACTTCGTCGTCTCAAATCCTGAGACTGAAAAAACACATGAGAAAATTTACCTGCTGATATGCATTTTGTGTTTTTCCACCGACTGGTCCTTTGTAAAACTCAACGACGGATTTCTGGTAACATCGCTTTGCTATTCTCAAAGATCACCTGCTGGTAAATTCCACTGTAGCTGTCTGCTGGTTATAACCAATGCACTAACCATCTGCTGAATCTTTAGCACGACGTCGCTTCATCTCTTGCGTCTGGATCATCCATCAACTGGTTCTACTGTAGCTCCATGCTGATTGATGACGTCACTGCTGATGTCATCTATGCTTAGCGCTCCAGCTGAACTTTCTTCATCTGCTGAAATAAATAAACTGTTGAAGAATCAACTGTCTGCTGATATACTTTGAAGAAAGCATCTGCTGAAATATCAGCGAGTGATTATACGCAAACTCCATCGACTGAGATTCTAGCGGTACCTCAAAACGCCGTCGTTCCAACTTATCTAAACGCTGTCGTTTTGCATTCTCCAATGACATATTCTAAACAACTGATGATCTCTTCAAGAATTCTTTTTGCTGCTGATAAATAACTATGCATTCCAACGACGTCGTTCCACTTTAAAACTCAAATATGTACCTGTGATCGAAACAAGAACAACTGCTGATTGCTCGCAAGGAATGTATCTGCTGACTATCTCTTCAAGAAAGTATCTGCTGAATATCTTCGAGAACAAACTAACCACTGATTGCATACCATCTGCTGATTTCCAACGAATACTCCAACTGCTGAAATATCACTTGTCGAATGATAAATGTTCTCCTGTTAGATGCGAAAACTGATTATCCAAAAGCAACTTGTCTTATTTTTGTTATCACCAAAACTAATAAATTTTATCCTAACAATCTTCCGAAAATACACACACATCCTCATAGATCCATCCTTATTATTCATAAAAATAATCGGAGCTCCCAAGGCACTAACCACTGATTGCATACCATCTGCTGATTTCCAACGAATACTCCAACTGCTGAAATATCACTTGTCGAATGATAAATGTTCTCCTGTTAGATGCGAAAACTGATTATCCAAAAGCAACTTGTCTTATTTTTGTTATCACCAAAACTAATAAATTTTATCCTAACAATCTTCCGAAAATACACACACATCCTCATAGATCCATCCTTATTATTCATAAAAATAATCGGAGCTCCCAAGGCGACATACTCGTTCTGATGAAGCATTTCTCCAAAAGATCACGCAATTGATCCTTAAGTTCCTTCAGCTCAGCTGGCGTCAACCGATACGGAGCTCTAGAAATCGGGGCTGTTCCTGGCACCAACTCTATGCTGAAGTAAATATCTCTTCTCGAAGGAAATCCAGGAATCTCATTCGGGAAAACATCTGGGAACTCTTGAGCAATAGGGACATCACTCAACCCTATCCTCGATTCATGGGAAACATCCAAGGCATAGATCATAAACCCTGAATTCTCTAGCGACAAGAAGCTAAACATTTCCATGGTAGACACTTGTGGAATCTTAGGTCGCGAATCGGCACCATAAAAATTCTACTTCTCTCCAAATCGAGGTCTAAATCTCACTACACCATGGAAACAATCCGCAGTCGCTCTATAATCCGACAACACATCCATACCCAAGATGCAGTCAAAATCTCTAATCTCCAGAGAAATCAAATTAGTCACCAACACATTCTCATCAAATCTAATCACACAATCCAACACCACCTCACGGGACAACAAACTCACGCCATCAGGGGTAGATACAGAGACAACATCACACAGTTGGGAAGAAATCAACCCACAGTCATACACAAACAGATCATATATAAAGGAGTGTGATGCTCCAGTATCAAGAAAAACTCGTGCAGGAAAATCAAATATAGTACAAGTACCTGCAATCACTCCCCTAGGAATCTCATCAGCTTGCTCTCTCGTCAAGGAATCCACCTGAGCTTGTTGCGGTCCCGAAAACTGAGGTCTACTAGGTCCTCCAAACCGATTCACGGGGTTGGAATCCAGATCGTTGGGACTAAGCAAAAGGTTTCGATCTCTGTGAAGAACCACCAGCAGAACCTTGTTGCGACTGACTCAAAGACTGTCCACCCATCAAAGGACACACTCTTGCAAAATGTCCCGGTTGGCCACACTGATGAAAAAGACCCCTTTGAGGTACCGTGACGCTTCAGTATAAGGAACCTCCGCACTGTCCACACGTCACACTTCCTGATCCACTGCCACCAGAACTTACAGAACCAGATGAGCTCGAATTCGATCGTCTCTTAAACTGCTTTCTTCGAGGCTTTAACATCTGGCCATTAGACTGCTGCGAAGTCTGTGGAGGTTGAAATTGTTGTGTCACCTCTAGCACCAGTTGAAAGATGCATCCAGCTGTCGGCTGAGCCTGATTATGCGCTTCCAACAGACTCTCCTCAATGTCCATCGCCCTATCCACAGCCTCAGCATAAGTCGCAGAAGAACCAGCCAAAACCATACAGAACAACTCAGGCCTCAAGCCTCTCAGAAACTTGTTCCTCTTCGTCCTCTCCTGGTTAGCAACATGGGGAACATATGACAAAAGCGATGAAAACTTTCTAGCATACTCGGCTACCCTCAAGTTCCCTTGCTTCAGATTGTCAAACTCTCGCTCGCGGTTATTGTAGTAGGACTCAGGGGTACACTTGTAAGGCCCAGGATTATTTGATTTAATAATCCGAGATTATTTAATTTTAATATGAGAATATAAAATTTAAGAATATTTAAAGTTTGGAATTAAATTCTAATGTTCTTGAATTATTTTGGATTGAAATTGAATTAAATTGAGGGCCGAGGACTGTTTTGCAATCTTTGAAAGTTCAGGGACTAAATTGCAAATATGACAATACATATCTTATTTTGGTATGTAAATACTCAGCATGGTATGTGGGATTCACATATATTTCATTGAGAATTCTTCATCAATTGTAGAGCAAACCCGAGACCTTCTCCTTTAAATTGGGTTTGATTTTCAAATCCTTGTAACTTTTGATCCGGGTATCCGATTTTGATTCCGTAAATTGTTCTGGAATACTTACGACAAGGCCTTAGATTTGATGTAAGTGTTTATGTATTTCATCATGTTTTGATAATCTAGAATTGGCAGAGATCAGATTATGAGTTTGTATTTGTGTTCTTGAACTTTTATATGTTTCGATATCGAAACCGGATCAAGGACTTGATGTTGTATGAATCTGTGATTATTTTCAGAAGCATATTGATCTATATAGCTACTGATATGGGGGGATTAGGTTGATATATTGCTGGTTTAGCTTGTATTTAAATTGAAATTGATGTAGAATTGGATTGGATATAGTTTGGGCTTACGAATATGTGAGACCTGGATTTGTATTAAGATTTATTTGTTGATTGTATCTGTTTTTGGGAGTTTTCTGCTGGTATAATCTTTGTTTGAGAGTTTGGTTGGCATTTTTGGGTTTTAAATAGCATTTGGAGCAATTCTGGAAGTTTTCGTGTTTTTGATATTTTTGAGTATCAGCTGGTTTTTATGGTGAGAGCTGGTCGGTGATGAATCCAGCAAAAGCGTGTTTTAGCGTGAGATTCCTAAACGCTGTCGTTTGCGTGAAGTCTGGTTGCGCGTGTTGTGATCAGCAGGTGCTTTAGTGTTTTCGTGTATTGAGGGTAAAACGACTGCGTTTAAGTTTAGTTGGCGTGACGTCGTTTGGATGTTTCGTCTGGTACCAACTGGTGGAATTGCGTGCATGTGTCTGCTGGTTGTTCAGCAGAAGCAGATGTCAACGCAGGTCAACATTCCTGTAGCTCGAAGAGGGAACGTCGTCGTTTCGCTGTTGCGACTGGAAGTCCAGCTGCGAGTGATTTTCGCTACTGTAGCATGCTGCTGGTATTTCACGAGAGCTAGCGACTGGATGACGTCAGTGGAGCGACGTCGTTTGAGTTAGTTGCAACGCTGCGTTTTGAGGTTGCGACTGGAACCAGCAGAGAGAAGCGTTGCATTGTTTTGTCTTGCGACTGGATACCCAGCTGCTGGTATTGAGGATTGCGTTTGTATTGTTCCTGCTGGCTTGTTGGTACCTGCTGATTTTGTCGGTGGATTGTTTTTATGATTTCAGAAGTTGTGGGAATTATTTAAGGAAGACTTGGTCTTCGAATTTGTGATATCAGTTCTCATACTTAGAAATTTCCAGCCTTTCGTTCTTTGTTCTTCGAACCCTAGAGCACTGTTCACCATGAGCTATTACGGTGAATTCCCGTTGTTTCCGGTGGTTGTTTTGCTCGTGCAAGGTAGCGTTGGACTCCTCTCGAGAAGCTCTTCCATTTCGTACCATTTTTAGAAGCTGTCTAGTTGAGGAACGTGAAGTTGCTGCCGTTCGAGTGTTGCGTCGACCGGGTAGAACTACGTTCTGGTTTTCGGTGAGACCTTGTTCCTAGCCATAGTTTTAAGCTTTCTGTGTAATTGTTGAGGTATATTTAGCAGCTGGTTGAGTGTGACTCCCAGCCGTGAGCTTGGTTAGCAACCCGTTAGATTTATGTTGTGTATGTCGTGTGTTTATCAGGCTTTTACCAGAGTCTTCGGGATTTCCTTGTGGTAACCAGCGTGTGCTAATTATAGCTCAGGAGTATAAGGTACGGATTTGAGCTTGATTTAGCTTGGGATTGGCGTGAGATATTATGCATGGCTGCTGGGATGTTTCGGTGAACTTATCTGTGTATTGTTTGCTGAGCATTGGTGTTTATGCTTGCTGTTTCTTGTGAATTGCATACACGCATTCGTTCACGCATATTTCAAGGTCCCATGTGTATCGTATTTTGCAGCCTTGTATCTTGTATTACTGTTGTTGATTTCTTACCAGGATGTGAGGGCGAGCGGCAATACCGCACTCTCATCTCCCTGCTGGGATCGTTAGCCACCATGCGCCGAGTGGTTAACTACCACAGTTCATGGGCGAGGCAACAGCAGGTCGAGTTGTTTGATGCATCTGGTAATTGGGTGTAGTGTCATGGCGAGTGGCTCACTACCACACTATGAACACACCCCGTGGCCACTGTATGTTGTTGATGATTCTTGGATCTATGTTTGAGTTCCTTAGCTCCCTCGAGGGTCGAGCTTTCCGTTTTTATCCGGCGTCTCATGCATAGCATCAACATTTTATCTTATGCATTCTTTTAGCTTTATCTGTTGCTCTCCGTACTGGGGTTTGACCCCATGTCCTTCTGGGGCTTGGTTT
Organism: Dorcoceras hygrometricum; assembly: GCA_001598015.1. NCBI lineage: Eukaryota > Viridiplantae > Streptophyta > Magnoliopsida > Lamiales > Gesneriaceae > Dorcoceras > Dorcoceras hygrometricum. The sequence continues at coordinate 147,509 of KV019612.1, read as the reverse complement.
GTTTCTTTGTTATGTTGTTTTCAGGAAACCCAGGTTCTACAGCTGGTCGTGGTTTTAACCCAGCTGGTGGTGCCCCAGGAGGTGGCTAGCGTGTCCCAGTTGCATATAGCATACTTATATATATGTATCAGTTAGCCAGGGGGATGCCCTGTGCTTTGTCGTTGTACCCGTAGGGGAGTCTGATACATGTTGCGAATTATGTATGCTTTATTGTTGGTTGTTTTATGAATTGGGAAACTTATTTTTTAGTATCGTTGTATTTTAAATTATATGTTTAAAACCGTCGGGCCTAAAAGCGAAAATTTTACCCACTTTTTGATAGCTTCCGCATGTGTTGTCTGTTTAGAGCACGAGGACTGACATTTTTGGTATCAGAGCTTAAACTGGGATAAGATCAATTCCTTTGATCACACTTTAGTTTAGGCACAGCGTTCCGTGTTGCATGTGCTTGACTTATGTGACTACGTGCTGCATATTTTGTGTTATATGCTTTCTATGCTGTATCTGTTCTGTTTTTCCTTATCCTATTGAGTGTTTTAGATGACGCCTAGACGTCGTGGTAGAGGTAGGGGCAGTTCCAGGAATCAGGAGGACAGAACGAGGATCAGTATAGTGCTCCTAGTCGTACTCTTGAGAGTAGTGGAGAAGAGGAGGCTGAGGCTCCGCCGGCTCCGGTAGAGAGAATGGATGTGGTTATAGCTCGGTTTCAGAGGATGAATCCTCCTGTCTTCAATGGCGATGAGTCAAGTGAGGATGCAGATTCGTGGCTCCATAG
>KV019612.1:120518-131195 GCA_001598015.1 Dorcoceras hygrometricum | reverse complement strand
GTTGTTGATGATTCTTGGAGCTATGTTTGAGTTCCTTAGCTCCCTCGAGGGTCGAGCTTTCCATTGTTATCCGACGTCTCATGCATAGCATCTGCATTTTATCTTATGCATTCTTTTAGCTTTATCTGTTGCTCTCCGTACTGGGGTTTGACTCCATGTCCCTCTGGGGCTTGGTTTGTTTCTTTGTTATGTTGTTTTCAGGAAACCCAGGTTCTACAGCTGGTCGTGGTTTTAACCCAGCTGGTGGTGCTCCAGGAGGTGGCTAGCGTGTCTCAGTTGCATATAGCATATTTGTTATCCGGCGTCTCATGCATAGCATCTGCATTTTATCTTATGCATTCTTTTAGCTTTATCTGTTGCTCTCCGTACTGGGGTTTGACTCCATGTCCCTCTGGGGCTTGGTTTGTTTCTTTGTTATGTTGTTTTCAGGAAACCCAGGTTCTACAGCTGGTCGTGGTTTTAACCCAGCTGGTGGTGCTCCAGGAGGTGGCTAGCGTGTCTCAGTTGCATATAGCATAGTTATATATATGTATTAGTTAGCCAGGGGGATGCCCTTTGCTTTGTCGTTGTACCCGTAGGGGAGTCTGATACATGTTGCGAATTATGTATGCTTTATTGTTGGTTGTTTTATAAATTGGGAAACTTATTTTTTAGTATCGTTGTATTTTAAATTATATGTTTAAAATCGTCGGGCCTAAAAGCGAAAATTTTACCCACTTTTTGATAGCTTTCGCATGTGTTGTCTGTTTAGAGCACGAGGCCTGACATAATAGGTATTGTTACGCCGTTGAATCCAGAATGGTTACAATTATGTTGTTTTTCAAATGAGAACTGAAGTTTGTGGCATATGTTGCTGATGTCTGTAATATATGATCACTTCATTTCAGCTTGATTAAGAAGGGACGAACTCGAGAAATCCATATTCGAATCGGCGAAGAAGCGAACGAGGTTTGAAGTTGACTGAACTAGTGATTTCGACATGAATTTGAATGATGATTGATATCGAATGATTGGATCGAGACTGATATAAGTTCTTGCTATTACATTTCAGAATGAAGTTTGATATGAATGTTTTGGAGTTATGTTTCAGATTTGAAACATTCCAAAACCGAGCTAAACGAAGGTATAGTATGACATTGAGAGTCATGGATTTGAATGTTCGAGAATGATACTTCTTGAGTTATCCCGACAAATCACATACTTGATGATTACTGTTCTTGATTTGGAACTTGAAGTTATATTTGTCCATCCATCACAGGTAGTGGATCTTTGATTTCGATATGAGATTATATGATATGAAAAAAAAATGAATTGATTCTAATGCCAAGGTCTGATATGACCTTGTTTTCGAAAGTCTGAGTTGACTTCGTTAGATGGATATCCATGTCAAGATCGGATACAAAAATTGATGGCATCGATTCGATATAAATCAGTTCTTATTTCGAGATATGCAATATATTCACTCCATGTCAATTTGATATGTTAGTTTTGATATAAACTGATTTACATTGTCCCATGTATATGTCGATTATACTGAGATTGTTTTCTCACCGGAGTTTTCCGGCTGTTTCTTTATTTTGTATGTGTGCATGGCAATACGTGGGACAGGAGCTGGTCGGAGTCAACAAGGATAGCTCGATGATTGAGCCATAGAAGGGGGATTTTGGTTAAGAAGTAGAACAGTCAAACCTTGAATTCAAAAATTTTATAGTTGCTACACTAATGTCCTATGTATATTTAAATCGAGTTGTATTGTAGTAACTTTTGAGTTTGACATCGAAATAACATGCGTTAGACCTCATGTTTCATTTATGCTCGAGTTCCCTTAATTTAATGTGAGTGTGTTTAGATTACAGAAAGAAAAACGGAAGAAATAGATTTAAAAAAAAATTCCATTGGTTAACTCGTCTGGCGCATGTGCTAGTATTAATCGTCCCATAAGATTAGATGAGTAATCGAGGTCCCCACAATACTCCTGTCGAAATGCGGCACATAAGCTCTCCCAAGAAATCAAAGTCCCACTCTCTCTCATAACTCGGGAAGTGCCCTTCCACCATCGTTGAGCATTCTCCCTCAACTGCAAAACAGCTAACATCAATCTTCTCTCCGAAGATTACTCTACCGCTTCAAACAATTTCTCCATATGCTCAAACCAGCCTTCAGCCATCAAACCACCCTCGGCACCAGTGAATGTAGGGGTATTCGTCCTTTGGAACTTAGCCTAAACTAGCTCCATCTCTCCAATTTTCCTAGTCACGTCTTCCACCTCTGTCTGTCCAGCCCAACGACGCAAAAGTTCACTCGGCTGAGCAACATCCTTATCGCTATCAAGAACCCTAGACTCCAGAACCGTCCGCCTAGTGGTTCTACCTCTACCTCTCCTCGGTGGCATCTATCAAAGCTTAAGTTAAGAACCGACAGATAATCACAGAGGCAAATATCACCATCACAAAAATCACAGAGTCAATCAGAAACAAAATCTCAAACTCTGTGCCTAGGCTCAATTGTGATGAAAAAGAAATCGAGCTTATCCCAATTTAAGCTCTGATACCAAAACGTCAATCCCTGTGCTCTAAATCATAAATTAATTACTCAATTAATCACAAATATACAGAAGCATTAGAATAGGGCTAAAAATTTTCGTTTTGGGCCTGAACAGAAAATCATTTCTTCAAATACAAGCATACTTAAAAATAAGGATTTTTAACTCAAGAATCCTTCAAACATCAACAAACAAATAAGTATGCATAGAATACAAATTAAGATCCCCAAATACATGTTCACGCAGGGCATCCCCTGGTTCAATACATAATATAAATAACTGGGACTCAACACGGGTATCTACCAGCTGACGCTCCACTCTGTCCAACTGGATTACCTGACAAACCTGCAAAGGTCAACACAGACCAAAGAAGCCCAAAATCAAGGAAAACACTCTGTCCAACGCTGACGCTAGCTCGACTCGGGTCATCAATCAATTATCAGGCTCAATATGTATGCGTGAATGCCAGTCAATATCATATCACAACATACATAATTCATACGTAAAACAGAACAGATAATTCACATAACAGCCAGGTCAAATATGTTCACGTAATCACTAGTTCACAGCATTCGGATCACACTAGATATATCTCATGCTTATGCCAAAGCTGTTTAAATAAGCTCCAATCCATACCTCAAATCTTAGCTTCTACCTCGAAAGATCTTACAAGAACAAGAGCTTAGCACCAACAGCCCGCTAAATCCCTCTGCCGCACCAGCTCACGGAAAAACACAACAGGAACTGTCAGGCCTCGTGCTCACATCAGAGACAAAACACGCAAAACAAGCGGAAGCAGCTAAAAAGTGGTTAAATTTTTTTGTTTTTGGCCAGACAGAAAGATAACATAATTTAAAATACACAGTACTCAAAATAATCCCAGTTTAATAAATTGACAACAGCACCAACATCAAATACAACAACTGCCCAATGGTTGAAAACAACACAAGTACATATGGTCTACTAGATTTATTTGACTACGCATCACCCGGGACATCCCACCCAAAGTGATACCAGTGCATATAAATACTATACATAACAGGGACACTCTATCTACCTCCTGGGGCACCTCCAGCTGGGTCAAAGCCACGGCCAGCGGAATAACCTTGAAAACCTTAACCACACAACACAACAGCCCCAGAGGGACCTAGGGGTTAAACCCCAGTACGGAGAGCAACTATAAACAGTAACGAATAGCAAAAGATATAATGCTAATTCTATGCATGAAGGACAATGCAACAGCCGAAGGCTAAAACCAAGAAAGGGAGCCAAGGAATTCAATAGCTGACAACAGATTCTGCGAAGAATGGTGGCCACTGGTGTGTGTACAAGCATACGGGAATTACCCGCTCATCTTTACACCACACCTGAATACCAGATGAATCAACAACTCAACCTGCCGTTGCCCAACTCATGAACTGTGGTAGTTAACAACTCGGTGCATGAGGGATAACAGACCAGCAGGGAGATGAGATTGTGGTATTGCCGCTCGCCCTCGCATCCTGGTAAGAAAACAGAGCAACAACAAAGCACGGCTACAACAGCTGAAATGAAAATGATAGTGCGTATGCAATGCAACAGCTGAACAACATATAAACAACAAGCAATGCACAAACAACATAATATCCATGCCAATTCTAGCCGTAATGTAAGCTCAACATCCGTACCTCACCAGCTCCTGAGCTACAATTACCACACACAGCTGCTACAACGAAGTTCAAGCAACACAGATCTGTTACCTGCTAAACCAACACAAGCTACTGCTCAAAAGCCGAAACACAAAACAACAGTAGCTGGGAGCTACAACTCCACCAGCGCTTATCTACCTTCCTAACTTAACTAAAATCTCTAACAAAGCTTAAAGGTAGAATTATCACTTACCCCAACGAAACTACTGGCACGGCAGGGAACGCTTATGCTAGCAAACTACACAAGGGAGATGTCTTAGCGATCCTGTGATCCTCCTCCAGCTCCTCCAAAGCCTTCTAAAGAGGTATATAACTAAGCGCCTTAGCGAGAGGAGTCCAACACTACCACTATCACTCTCTTCGGAGTTGTCTACTACCGGAAATTAGGACGGATAAGGTTAGGGTGAACAGTAACTAGGGTATCACGACAAGATTTGGAAATGAATGAAATATTTCTAAGTGTCGGGGAAACAAATAATGGAGAACAACAGCCAAGTCCTCTATTAAATACACCTCTCAACAGCCAACAGAAGCAAGAATAGATTCCACCGAAAAAACAGTCGCCATCGCTATTATATCAACCAGCAGTTGAAATCTCGCACCAGCTTGCCTATCGCTAAACAGCGAACAACTAAACAAAACGGTGTCGCACCAACTTATCCAAACGATGTCGCAGAGGAACACGTCACCTCGCTACCAAAAGCTAATTCACAAACCAACAGCCGCAACGCATGAGATCTCTCAATAGCTGATGTCTATCATAACCAACAGCTGATACAAAGCACTCCACTCAAAACGCTGCCGGTCCAACATATCAAAACGACGTAGTTTCGCTACCCGCTACGAAACACGCTAATTAAACCAATAGCTGGTTCCTGCTCACAAAACGTCGTCTCTTCTGTCCCTTAGCGCTCTCTGCTGACCATCGCAACTAACATACCAACAGTTGATCACTCGCAACAGCTGGTCTCTCGCAACAGCTGGATACGCGCTAATACACCAACAACTGAAATCCACGTCAGCATTGCTGCTTCTTATCAAAACGAAACGACTGAAATATCAACTGCTGAAATCTAACGAAGCACTACTGCTCCAATTGATTCCTACTGTTACTGCAGGAACGCGCATCTAAATCAAATGCCCATGCAACGCCTGATATCTTTCCAACTGCTGATTCCAACACTTAGGCAAATTCGATGTCTACGCCAAGCACATCGACCAACAGCTGGTCGAAACCCGACCAACGCCTGATTGCAAAAACACAGGTCTCATAGGAACTGCTCGAAAGCTCAAATCTGTCAAGACATCTCACAAATCAACTTAAATCTAAGCTCATACAGCTCACAACCTAAAGCCACGTAGCCTAAAAAGTCAACCTTAACTCTACAGAGCACTATCCAGCTCTAAATCGAAGCTTAGATCAGTATGTAATCACTTACGCAAAGCTGCTCAAGGACGAAAGAATCACTGGTCAACAATCGCGAAGATATCGAACTCTGCAACTACTTCATGCTCCCACAACTCATTGATTCAAGTCTCCAATCTGGTATCAATCAAAAGCCCTAAGGAAGACGAGCTCAACGCCACCAATCTTGCTCCCAAATGCGGCATAAATCGACGGAGAAAGGTTTGAATGAACAGTAAGGGTTTCGGGAAACTCTCGGGAGGAAGATAAGAAATATCGGATTCGAAATCGACCATGTGTTGCTCGACACTTATATTTAAATCTCCCAGTCAAAGCTTGAGTGAAAGTCAATCACCAACAAATTCAGATCTTAGCTCTATTCAGATCTTGGCGCTAACTCAGATCTGTCTTCGCCACGCTATACTAGCGCACAACCATCAAACGACGTCACGTTACCGCAAACGACGTAGCATAGGGGTCCCGCTCAAACCAACAGTTCTCGTGTCAAAGATCCGCTCGCTCATCCAGATTTGGTCAAATATGAAATCATTGAACCACACTGGTCTACACCAACTCTCGAACCGGACCGGTCCACACAGTACCGTTGACCAACACTTGACTTCCCCAAATAAACGCGCACATCTGCTCACTCCCTCTGAACAGATTTCACTCAAACCACGTCAAATATGATAACACGACACAACGTCGCATTACCTCTCGCTCTAAATTCCACTACTCAAATCTGTTCCCTCAGCTCAGAGTCTCTAGAGCATCTCAAATCTGATTCTCGCTAGCAATCCTCGACAACACTCAACTCCAGCGCAATGCACCAAAACAGATCATAACCGAGTACGATCTTCCCAATCCTCTTGTGCCAATCTGATCTGTTCCAAGCCACCCATAGCGACCAAGAGTCAACATCTGATTTCTTCTACCTCAAATCTGAAAATCAGAAAATCACCAACAGAAAAACCAATTCCTTCAAATCTGAAAACCCGATGGTTAAATTTTCTTTGGTTAATCCTTGTCCAGATCTGGTTATTTATTAATAACAAAGTTAACAATTTCTATTCCTCACACAGATGCTTCCAACGGTAGCACTCTTGCTCAAATCCGACATGTGAAGCTCCGGAAATCAAAGGAAGAAGACAACGGCTGAACAATATTAGCGAGGGTTTACTGGGAGATATTATCGGGGGAGGATAAGTGTAGTGAGGTGTATAAAAATGGATAACTATCGGTCCTCCAAGGGTATATATATATTAGTCACCCCTCAGCTTTTGGCTACAATGAAAACAAGCACAACTTCAGTTTCTCAACTGCTCAGCAATTCAGCTCAGGCAATTCAGGACAGTTCTCATACCAAGATTAGACCGCACACCTCCATTCAGCTCATGCTCCCCGATCTGGTATCCTCTACGGCGTCTTAAACCAGCTTAGACCCTGACGCTGTCCAGCTTAGGCATGAAGACACTACTCAGCTTACGCCCCAGGAGATCACGGCCTCAACATATTATGCTACTAGGCAGATCACTCTCGGAAATCAACTCTCGTGCAACCATCAGGTTTCACTACCTGCTCAACTTGCGCGTCCAGACAGCTCAGAGCATTCTGCTACCGATGCTCTATTCAGCTTACAAGGTTCAGTTCAGCTCACAGAGTGACCCGAAAAACTCTCTCCAAGCTGTACGCCTCACTCAGCTTACGACCAGACTGATAGCTTCTAACAGCCCAGGAACTACCAGTGATCTATATACCCAGACTCATCATAATAGCTTACGGAAATTGTCCAGCATAGCCTCAGCGTTCAGATTCGGACCTAAGCTGCTCTTTAACCAACCGCCAACTACCCGATCAGCTCTCACACGTTTTCCAGCTTTCACATACATTTCAGCTTATGAGCCAAGGATCAGCTTTCGCGCATCTCAATAGATCGCGCTCACAACACCGGTCAGCTCTCGTTCAGAGCTTACGAGCCAAGGAACAGCTTTCATCCAAAGCTGAGGACTACGAACAGTTCCTGAATCCACTATGCATCCCCATCAGCCTGCGCTCGAGCTGACGTCACCAATTTAGAACAGTAGCATTTCCCGAAATCCGCTCGTCCAGCTCAAGTATTTTAGAACCTATCTAAGCCGAATCTAGCTCACGTTCACATGGGAACTCCCAAAGCTGATCGTATCTAAGTGGTTTGTCTCTAAGCTGGTGTCTCCAGAAACCAGCTCATGACAGGAACTCGAATTATGCGCAATACAAAACAGGTTCCACCCAGAAATGTTATGTCTATACCAGCCTGCTCCTGATCTATTCCATGCCACCCGAGAGCTACCAACAGTTTTCACCAAATCCCCTAAGCTGCTAACTAGTACATGGCCTCCGCTAACATCTTACGTGATTAAATCCTGCTGTTCCTCTAATCTATACATAATATCTCACTAACTAAATCGGTTAACTACAGTCCTCACAAGTGTGCTGTATGTTTGTATTCCGACCGATTAGTTCTTCCGTTCAGGAAGTGCTTTTGAATAAGTGTGGCAGATCTGCGTTGTTCGGGACGATAATTGTAGCATAGAAGCTAAGGTACGGATGTGAGCTTGAATAACAGCTTTGGGATAAGCATGGATGTTTTGTATGTTGAAGGTATGCTGTATAGTGTGTGTGCTTTCGAGTTGTTGTTGCTTGCTTCTGTCCCGTGCTGGATATTGCGAGCTGTTGTAATTGCATACATGCATTTTCCTGTTGAGCTCATACCTTGTTGGCCGTTTGCTGTTGTGCTAACCCATGTGTACTGGGATGCTTTATGTTGAGGATGATCGGCAATACAGTGCTCCTCATCTCCCTGTTGATCTGGTTGTTAGCCGCTATGAGACGAGTGGATAGCTACCACGCCCTCATGAGTTTTGGCACCAGCTGGTTGAGTAATCCAGTTATGTTTTTGGTACAGTTTGTTGAGACGAGTGGATAGCTACCACGCTCTCACATGCTTCTTGGCCACTTCCATTCCTTCGATCTGTGGTCAGCTGCTGAGCTGGTTCTTCGAGCTCCTTTTGTTTCTTTTTCGGTTGTAGCCTTCTGTCTTTGTATATTCACTGTACTTATGCATAGAACATCATTTATATCTGTTGTTGTCTATTGGATGTTTTAGTTTGCTCTCCGTACTGGGGTTTGACCCTGTCCCTTTGGTGGTGTTTGGTTGTTTTGTGTCGTTCAGGTCTTCCAGGTTTTTCAGCTGACTGTGGAGGTGAGTCAGCTGGTGGTGCCCTTATTTGGAGTTTCCCAGTTATTCTATATATGTGTTGGAGTATGTAGCCGAGGAATGGCCCGTGCTGCTGTGATATTCAGCTTTGATATTCTGTTGGTTTTGAATGTTGTAAACTTGCTAAATTTGTAGTTGTTGTACCAGCTTTGGATTTGTGTTAAAACCTATATTCTAAGTATAAGTGTAATTTTAAATTATAACTTTTCAAGTCAGGCCAAAGAGAAAAATTTTAGCAACTTTTTAATGCTTCCGCAGTTGTGATTGTGTGTTTTACCCCTGTTTGTGCACCGAGCCTCATAGCTCTGTTATTATGTTCTATTGAATTATGGCTCAGAATCTCTCCTTAGGTCAAACTATCATGTGAAATCAGGAACTGGGGAATAAATCCCAACTATGTCAGGCCTCAACCCACTACACTTCTTGAGCCATCGACTGAGGCCCTCCCTCTGCTGAACGTCTATTACTTTGCCATAAATCACTTTAAACTTTAAAATATACTTCATTTAAATCTTTTAGTGAAATGTTCTTTGTAATGCTATTCTTAAAATATCTTTATATGTTCGAAATCTATTTGGAGTTAATGGCAATTGAAAGAGAACGCTGAAACCAGCTTGAACTACAACAACGAATGTTAATCAGCAGAGCTCTGAGTTGGTATACTATCTTTTTTTTGGTATAACTATGAATAAATTTAAGAATACTTTTAGTCCGAACCCAACGGGGCCACGAGAATTGGGTAAATAAAAATTTTCGAATAAAAGAAGGGCTAAATGATAATTCGCTATAGGCTGTATTTCCTATAACTTGAATGAAACAAAACAAACGACAATTTCAAAGACCAGCTGGTACCTAACTTGCGCGCTAGCTGCTAAAAACATTTGCGGAAAAACAGTTTGTATTGATAATTGCAATTGCGATTACAACAGCTGATATTCTAAGTAAATATACAACCGCTGCTACTGATCTAATACAGTACAATCTAAATCAAAATGATAAAACTAAGACACGGAAAACGTAGGCCTTGGATAAACACAACGCCACCCATATGCTGGTTTCAAGTTTCACCTGCTGTTCCTCCACCAGTTGTCGTACCTGCACCATTTTAAAAGCTAGTGAGCCTAAAGGCTCAGCAAGTAAAACCTGAGTAGTAACAATTTCATAAAACGCAGGCAGACCTCTGTTCAATACATATGTTAAGGAACTTCAATAAACAATGTCATTTTCGTAAACATTTCAGTAAACATTCAATGGCAGAAACAGGGGATGATAGCCCAGCTTCTCATTAACTTCAATATCATTTTCAGTTGATCATGGCATATAAGTTCTATGTGGTCCAATTTTCACTTTGATCAAAATGACTCCCGATATCAGTTTTAGCATATAGCTCATATGAAAGGGCAGTCGACATCTAGACAACTGCTCACCCTTCTCCTTGGTGACCGTAACTATCTATGCCATAATCTAAAATAGCTTTTGTTCCTTAACAATCCTTTCTTTAAATATTCCTTGAAATTTCTGTAAATCATCGGGTTCCATAATTTTAAACACTTGCTTCCCATTTTAATACTTCTCTGAGAATCGAATTCAACCTCTGGAAACTTATCGTTAAACTGGAACTGGTTGAAAGAAAACCAGTCGCAAAGAAATAGTACCAGTCGCAAGACTAATACCAGCTGAATGAACAGTACCAGTCGCAACGAATAGGAATCAGTCGCAAGACAAGAATCCAGTCGCGAGGTCTTTTAAACAAATATAAAGTGAAACGATGTCGTTGGAGAAATCA
>KV019612.1:81709-117647 GCA_001598015.1 Dorcoceras hygrometricum | reverse complement strand
CTCTTAAATCATCTACTTGAGGCACCCATATTCTGCCCAAGTACCTAACAATTCCATCCTCTCGTAAAATAGACGGCTGCTGCCTCTTTCTCTATCCTGCTGGACCCATTTCTTCAGCTGCTGGTCCTGCTGCTGACCCTCTCGAATTTGATTTAACAAATTAGATCTTACTGAGAGGTCTCCTAAAATCATATTACTGCTGTGCTGGACACTATTTCAAGTCCAAGCCTCTCAATTTCATTTACCAACGGCTGCTGGACAGTCACTTGCGCCAATCCTGCTGATTTTCTGCTTAGAGAATCAGCTACCACATTTGCTTTTCCTGGGTGATAACTGATTGTGCAATCATAATCTTTAACTAGCTCCAACCATCGCCTCTGCCTCATATTCAATTCTTTCTGGGTAGAGAAGTATTTCAAACTCTTGTGATCTGTAAAAATCTCACACTCCTCCCCATAGAGATAATGCCTCCATATCTTAAGGGCAAAGACAACAGCTGCTAACTCCAAGTCATGCGTTGGATAATTTTTCTCATGATCCTTCAGCTGCCTAGATGCGTATGAATAACTTTATGATCCTGCATCAGAACAGCTCCTAATCCCAACTTAGACTCATCAGTGCATATTACAAATTTTCCCTCATCAGTTGGCATTGTCTGCACAGGTGCTTCAATCAGCGCTTGCTTCAATTTGTCAAAACTGGTTTGACACTCTTCTGTCCAGTTATACTTCACTTTCTTCCTTGTTAACGTAATCAGAGGAACAGCAATCTTAGATAATCCTTGGATAAATCGCCGATAGTATCCAGCTAAACCCAAGAAACTCCTTATCTCTGCGACATTCTTTGGTGTTGGCCAATCGCGAACCGCTTCAACTTTAGCAGGGTCGACTTCTAAACCATCCTTAGAAATTATATGGCCTAGGAACGATACTTTCTCCATCCAGAAATCACATTTGCTGAATTTAGCAAACAATTGCTTATCTTTCAAAATCTGGAGTACGATTCTTAAATGTTGAACATGCTCCTGCTGGGTCTTAGAATAGACTAATATATCATCAATGAATACAACTACAAACTGATCTAGATATGGTTGAAAGATCCTATTCATTAAATCCATAAAAGCTGATGGAGCATTCGTAAGTCCAAAGGGCATAACCAAAAATTCATAATGGCCATACCTAGTTCTAAAGGCTGTTTTATAAACATCAGTTGGTTTAATCTTCAGTTGGTGATATCCAAACCTCAATTCGATCTTAGAAAATACTACTGACCCTCTCAAATGGTCAAACAGATCTTCTATCCAAGGTAATGGATACTTATTCTTAATCGTCAATTTATTTAGCTCGCGATAATCTATACACAATCTCATACTCCCATCTTTTTTCTTAACAAACAAAACAGGGGCTCCCCATGGCGAAGTACTTGGTCTAATAAATCCTTTCTCCAACAGATCTTGTATCTGTTCTTTCAATTCTTTCATCTCAGTTGGAGCTAGTGGATATGGTGGTCTAGATACTGGAGCAGCTCTTGGAACCAAATCAATCGAAAATTCCAACTCCCTTTAACTAACAAAACAGGGGCTCCCCATGGCGAAGTACTTGGTCTAATAAATCCTTTCTCCAACAGATCTTGTATCTGTTCTTTCAATTCTTTCATCTCAGTTGGAGCTAGTGGATATGGTGGTCTAGATACTGGAGCAGCTCTTGGAACCAAATCAATCGAAAATTCCAACTCCCTGCCCGGTGGCAATCCTTGGATATCTTCTGGAAAAACTTCAGGGAATTCGTTTGCTACTTCTACAGTTGATAGTTGGGGTCTATCAGTCGCTGCTAACAATGATATCAATGAAGGGGCTTTCTTAACATGTTTGGCCAAAAACTGGAATGACTCTTTTCCTGGTGGGTTGAAAGCTACCGCTCGTAGTTTGAAGTCAATCACTACCCCATACTTAGTTAGCCAATCTACCCAAAATCAAATCAAACTCTGGCATTGGAAACACAATTAGATCAGCAGTAATATTATGCCCTTGAAGTTTAAGTTCTAAACTTCTAAACAATTCGTATGATACCAGCTTTTCCCCCGATGGTACCGACACACAATAACCTATCATTACTTGTTCCGGCTGGATAAACAATTTCTTAATAAACTCAGCAGAAATGAATGAATGCGTAGCTCCTGAATCTAACAAAGCTAGAGAAGTAAATCCAGCTATCATAATTTCACCTGTAACCACTGTCGACTCTGGAGGAGCTTGATCAGCCATCATCACATAGGCTCTGCTGGTCACCAGCTGCTTAGACTTTGGACAATGTTTTAGAATATGTCCAGGCATTCCACACTTGTAGCAGACGTTTTGTCCAAGTCTGCATTGTCCCAAATGAGGCTTTTGACATTTAGGACATATTGGCCTATTATTACCAGGAGGGACGGAGCTTATAGGTTGAATTTGTAGAGGCTTTTGCTCCTGAGGCCTCTGCTGGTTCTTGTTCTGTTTCTTAAATGGCCTTTGATCCTTCTGCTGAAAGGCTTGTCTCTTTTGTTGCCTTTCTTCGTCAAGATCTTTCCAATCTCTTTCAATTTGCAGGGCTCTATCCACTGCTTCCCTGTAAGTCCTTGGCACTGACAGCCTCACATTCATTTTAAACATTGGCTTCAACCCTTCCACGAAGTGACTCAATTTCTCTTCTGGGTCACTTCCTATCAGTGGCACAAATAGCAGTGTAGAAAAAGATCAGCTTTTACGTGCCTTGATTTAAAGCTTTGCAACCACAGCTAATTCCTGCAGAATCCTCCTGTTGAGCAACTCACAAATTCTTCTGGGAATTTCTTTGATAAACACTTTAAAACTTTTCTTTGCTAATGATAAAAGTCTTACTTTGAAAACAAGTACTTATATGAAAGGGATTAGTGGCAAGCTACTTGAGAAATCAAGCATGACACACTTTCGAAATTTAGTAAAATTCCCTTCATATGATTTTAATTTGTAAAACACCAAACCTTCTTTTAAAGAAATCATTTCACCTCCTTAAAACATTTTACAATCGAATTTCAAACCAACTTGTGCATTTCCCTTTGGAGTTACCTGCTGAAATCAGCTGCTGCGCAATCTTTCATGCTGAAATAAGCAATTCAGCAGATACATGATAAAAAAAATTGCCAAAATGGCCCATATGATTTATAAAATGCATAAATGTGGTCCGATCCAGCTGATGGTGAGTGTTTTTATCTCAGGAACGTTGCTCTGATACCATGTTGTGACGCCCGAACCCAACGGGGCCACGAGAATAGGGTAAATAAAAGTTTTCGAATAAAAGAAGTAGCTAAATGATAATTCGCTATAGGATGTAATTCCTATAACTTGAATGAAACAAAACAAACGACAATTTCAAAGACCATCTGGTACCTAACTTGCACGCTAGCTGCTAAAAACATTTGCGGAAAAACAGTTTGTATTGATAATTGCAATTGCGATTACAACAGCTGATATTCTAAGTAAATATGCAACCGCTGCTACTGATCTAATACAGTACAATCTAAATCAAAATGATACAACTAAGACACGGAAAACGTAGGCCTTGGATAAACACAACGCCACCCATCTGCTGGTTTCAAGTTTCACCTACTGTTCCTCCACCAGTTGTCGTACCTGCACCATTTTAAAAGCTAGTGATCCTAAAGGCTCAGCAAGTAAAACCTGAGTAGTAATAATTTCATAAAACGCAGGCAGACCTCTGTTCAATACATATGTTAAGGAACTTCAATAAACAATGTCATTTTCCTAAACATTTCAGTAAACATTCAATGGCAGAAACAGGGGATGATAGCCCAGCTTCTCATTAACTTCAATATCATTTTCAGTTGATCATGGCATATAAGTTCTATGTGGTCCAATTTGCACTTTGATCAAAATGACTCCCGATATCAGTTTTAGCATATAGTTAATATGAAAGGGCAGTCGACATCTAGACAACTGCTCACCCTTCTCCTTGGTGACCGTAACTATCTATGCCGTAATCTAAAATAGCTTTTGTTCCTTAACAATCCTTTCTTTAAATATTCCCTGAAATTTCTTTAAATCATCGGGTTCCATCATTTTAAACACTTGCTTCCCATTTTAATACTTCTCTGAGAATCGATTCAACCTCTGGAAACTTATCGTTAAACTGGAACTGGTTGAAAGAAAACCAGTCGCAAAGAAATAGTACCAGTCGCAAGACTAATACCAGCTGAATGAACAGTACCAGTCGCAACGAATAGGAATCAGTCGCAAGACAATAATCCAGTCGTGAGGTCTTTTAAACAAATATAAAGTGAAACGATGTCGTTGGAGTAATCAGCAGATAGGATAACAAGACTACCTGCTGCTATTTTTATGACTTTAAAGGAACGACGTCGTTAGCACATCAATCAGTCGCAAGGAAAATGGCTAACACGATTATATAAATGAATAGTACCAGTCGCAAGACTAATACCAGCTGAAATGAACAATACTTAGAAACTAATAAAGCAACTGCTGACATTAACAAGGAAAGATGCACCTGCTGATGAACAGTGCATCTGCTTATTTTATGAAAACAACGCAACTGCTAAACTTTTACGATAACAATGCAGCTGCTGATTTCTAAAAAAGGATTTACAACTGCTAACATTAACAAGGAAAGATGCACCTGCTGATGAACAGTGCATCTGCTGATTTTACGAAGACACTTGCAATATCGAAACAATGATCGCGCTACCAGTCGTCTCCTATTAAACCAGACTTTATACTGATTCAACTAGCAACTACTGATTACACAATCATCAAATCCCGACGTTACAACAACAGGAAGAACATTCGTAAACATTATAACAATGCAGCTGCTGAATCTTAACAAGTAGATACAGCTGCTGGAACATAACTCGACATTCGTAACATCAAAACAACAACTTATGCCATCAGCCGTTGTCTATCAAACCATACCAATGATTCAACCAACAACTACCGATTACACAGTTATCAAATTCCGATATTACCGCTATTGCGAGAAGAACATTCATAACATTTCTGGTATAAATTCGAATCCTCAGTACATTTAAAACATTCATAAATTTCTGGAAAACATACCGGAAGCATCATAAACATCAAAACATCATTTTCGAACCCATCTTTCTTTCCTTTTCATGTCTAAATCATTTCAAACATGACTTTAAACATAACTTAAACATACAGGCAAGCAGATCCATAAAAACAACAATATATGCTTCTAAAACATTCATAAATTTCTGGAAAACATACCGGAAGCATCATAAACATCAAAACATCATTTTCGAACCCATCTTTCTTTCCTTTTCATGTCTAAATCATTTCAAACATGAACTTTAAACATAACTTAAACATACAGGCAAGCAGATCCATAAAAACAACAATATATGCTTCAAATGGTGTAGCAAAGGATCAGCTTTTACTTGCCTTAAACAAAGCTTTACGACAACGGCTAATTCCTGCAGAAATCCTCCCTTTGAGCAACGCACGAACTGTTCTGGAATTTCTTTGAAGAACACTTTAAAACTTTTCTTTGCAAAGGATGAAAATCTAACTTTGAAAATAGGTTTTTATATGAAACGGATTAGTGGCAAGCTACTTGTGAAATCAAGCATGACACACCTTTAAAATTTAGTAAAATTCCCTTCATATCATTTTAATTTGTAAAACACCAAACCTTCTCCTAAAGAAAGCATTTCACCTCCTTAAAACATTTTCCAATCGATTTAAAATCTAGCTCGTGCATCGCTCCTTGGAGTCACCTGCTGGAACTAGCCGCAGCGCATCTTACTTGCTGATAACAACAAATCAGCAGACACATAATATTTAAAATTGCCAAATTGGCCCAACAGATTTGTAAAATGCATAAATGTGGTCCTATGGATTTTGGGGCGTTACAAAAGTTTTCCTCTACGTAAAGTTTTTGCGAATGAAGGTGCATGATTCATTTGATGGTATATGAAAATTCTAATGCTACAATGAGTAAGCACATTTCTAATAAAGAGCTACCCTCCTTAAAAAGTGCTTCTCTATTACAAAATAAACTAAAATATAAACCAAACCAATTTGATCGAAAGATGGAACGAACTGGATCTCTTGGACCAAACGAACAGCCCTTGCAATCGTGCCTCTAAACTGGTAAAAAATCAGCTCAGACGAAAGCTTATTACCAAAAGAATTGCAAATAGACTCCTCAAATTTTAAACTTTTTAATTGTGGATTTATGGATTTCTTGGCATTAAAACTCTACCTTCCTTATAAAAATTTCGTCCTCGAAATTTACTTACTTAAATAGATCTGGGTATCTATTTTGCATATCTGACTCAGCTTCCCAGGTTATATCCCTTTCTTAGTGGTTTGCCCACAGAATCTTGATCTTAAGGATATTTCTATTCTTAACCTTCGATTTTCTCTTTGAAAAATCTTAACTGGAGCTTCTTCATAGGTCAGATCAGGTGCATGCTGTCAGGCCCAGTGCTCTAAACTAAGGGATTAATTACTCAAATAATCACAATTACACGGAAGTATAAAATATGGGCTAAAATTTTTCGTTTGGGCCTGAACTGAAAATAACTTTTTTAAATTACCAACATAGTCAAAATACGGATTTTAACTCAAAAATCCAAACAACAGCAGCAATACCGAAAACATCCAAGTATAACCAAAAATATAGATCCCCGAAATACAGAATTCACGCAGTGCATTCCCTGTTTTATTAATTCAATACATAATATATGATTGGGACTCAAAATGGGGATCTACCATCCGACGCTCCACTCGGTCCAACTGGATTACCTGAAGATCCTGCAAAGGCCAACACAGACCAAAGCAGCCCAAATAGGGAAAATAAAATGAGGTCAAACCTCAGTACTAACAGCGTCGATAAAGCAAAAATCATATCAGACATGCAATATTTCAAACGTGCTATGCATGTGGGTTACCAAGAATCATCTGTAAGCAAGGCACAACGACTCAGCTAAAATCTCAATGAATCAACAGAATCCAAATCACAGCAACTCAGATGGCTATCACGACTCAATGACTAAATTGGATTCTGAGCACAGCGACTCAGTCGGCAGATTGCGACTCAGCGATTATCAGGCCTCAAAGAAGCAGGCTCAATATTCTATGCATGAATGCCAAGTAAAATCATACTCACAACAATGCATATAATTCTCACGCATAGGCAAATAAGATAACGTATTATTATCATAATTTAACCCACCAAACATCCTCATGTAGCACATGATCACAGCAGCTCACACACGAATAGAAATATTCTCAAGCTGATATTAACGCTGCTAGTATAAGCTCACTCGTACCCTTATCCCCACACGGCTACTACTCAACAGATCGCACGAGAACACAGAACCAAAAGCCTGCGCAAGTACACTTCCCTACTAGTTCACCAATAAACTCAACAGAAACTTCCTGACAGCTCAAATCCGAGGCTGCTAAAAGAGCGGGAGATCTAGCGGGCCGGAAAACACGAAAATAAATGAACGCTAAATCCAAGTCGCGCCACCCGAAAATCCAATACAAGACTCCAAAATGGTACCAAATGAAAGATCTGAAAGAGACGAACTCAGCGCCACCTACCTTGCTCCAAACAACGGCGTAAATCGAAGGTAAGTGGAAGAAATCGAGTACGAGGAACACTAAGGGTTTGGGGAACAGGATGTATCGAAGGCTCTCTGGAAAGAAGATAGGGAATATCGGGTTTCAAATTGGCTAAGTGTTGTTCGACAACAACAACATTTATTCTCCCAGTCAACGCTACAGTGAAATTCAACCAACTCAGATCTTAGCACTACACCAGATTTGACTCCTCTATGCTATACCAACTTGCTACCACGAAACGACGTCGCAAAGGAGTACCACTCAGGATGACCAGCTCACTGGCTCAACAAATCACGCTACTCGAGCAGTTCACGTTTCACGTCAGTTCCCATGCACCTATCAGCTCATATCAAATCTGATACCATCTCGAGCACATCCCAGCACGTTGTTTCCCAAATCTGGTACGCACGTCTGCTCACACTCATCGAACAGATACTCCCAAATAGCTGCACCTCGAGATCAAACCATCAACACAGGTCACAATCAACCAATGTCTGAACTGGTAACCCAGAACGACGTCGCACTGCCTCCAGATCTGGACTACCCGAAACCTGTCTACACCAAATCACGAACCGAGTCGATCCATGCAGTGCTACCAGCTCACTCGCACGGGGCATTTCTCTCCAGCTCGGGGCTCAACTACTCAAATCTACCCGCATACAGAGCTGATTTCAACGAACAACTTTGACCAGTTCTCCTAGGCTGGATACCCGATAGTTATAAGGCACGCTTCTCTGATTTTATCCTCATCCGATCTAATAAATTCATTAACCACTATATAACAATTTCTAGTCCTCACATTCTCCCCAACTAGAAAAGGATTTCGCCCTCAAAATCAAACCAGAACAATAGATCCAAACCGAAGAAAACCAGAAAATCAGCAAAAACTAAAACACATAATATTCCAACTTCTCACCATTGTCAACAAGAGCCACTTACTAAGAGTGCAAAAGCAGCTCCAACACAATACAACAAGCTAAAAGATTACTAAGTTAATACTGCGTATACTCAAATAGATGAGGCTACTCCTGTCTCATCTTTTTTTCAACTTCCCATGTATCTTCCTCACGCCCATGCTTGCTCCATTGGACCATCATCAACGGGATAGTCTTATTTCTCAGCTGGTTCTCATTCCTATCCAAAATTTGCACTGGATATTCGATGTAACTTAGGGTTGGATCCAGCTCAACTTCGTCGGTCCTCAGCACAAGGGTAGGATCTGGCTCATATTTTCTCAACATTGACACATGAAACACATCATGCATCGTTGATAACTCAGCAGGCAATTGCAATCGATACGCCAAAGATCCATTCCTCTCAAGAATCTCAAACAGGCCAACGAATCTAGGAGCTAACTTACCCTTGAGCCTGAATCTCATCATGCTCTTGAAAGGAGAAACCTTCAGAAAACATTCGATCGCCAATCTGAAACTCCAAAGGTCTGCGCCTCTTATTAGCATAACTAGCTTGACATCTTGTTCAGCCTTCATTCTGCTCCGAATCAGCTCAACCTGATCCTTCATATGCTGCACAAACTCAGGGGCAGATAGCTGCCTCTCACCAAATTCTTCCCAGCAAGTCGGCGATCTACACTTACGACCGTACAAAGCCTCAAATGGTGTCATACCAATAGTCACTATTGTTATACGAAAATTCTACCAGGGATAAAGAATAATGCCAGCCACCAATGAAATCCATCACAATTGCTCGCAGCATGTCCTTCAAATCCTGTATGGTCCTCTCGGATTGGCCATCTGTCTGTGAGTGATAAGCTGTACTCATAGCCAATCTCGAACCCATAGCTGCTTGCAAACTCTTCCAAAATCGGGAAGTGAACCGTGGATCTCTACTCGGACAATATCGAAATCGGGACTCCATGAAATCTAACCACGTGGTCAACGTACAATCTCACCATCTTCTTCATGGTACATCTCACATCATAGGGAATGAAATGGGCTGACTTCGAAAGCCTGTCAATAACAACCCAAATCGCATCACATCCCCTGTTCGAACGAGGTATATGAGTCACAAAATCCATGGCAACGTGCTCCCATGAGGCACTTCTAAACTCTGCAACAATCCACCAGGTCTCATTCTCTAGGCCTTGACCTATTGGCAATTCAAGCATCGGGCTACAAATCCAGAAATGTCATTCCTCATGCCTTCCCACCAGTAGTGCGACTTCAAGGCATGATACAACTTCTTTGCACCCGGATGCACACTATAACGACTGCAATGAGACTCATTCAGGATGTTTTCTTTCAGATCGACCAAATTTGGAACAACGAATCTACCACAAAATCTCAAGCATCCATCAGAAGCAACAAAAAAATCTTCCGACTGATCATTCTGGGCCTTTATCTTCAACTCATGAATGTGCGGGTCAGTCCTCTGCGCTGCTCTAATGTCAGCGACAATATGTGGTTTAACCTGAAAATGAGAAACCACAAAGTACTGATCATCTGGCTGAAAACTCCATCCAGAAGTCCCAAAATGCTCATGGAATTTTGAGACACATAAAGATGTTAACATCTCAGGCTGTGATATCCTACTCAAAGCATCTGCCACTAAGTTAATTCACCCAGGCTGATACTGAATCTCACAGTCTAAATCCTTGAGCAACTACATCCAACGTCACTGCATCATGTTCAAATCTAACTGAGTGAAGATGTAATTCAAACTCTTGTGGTCGGTGTACACCAAAAACTGCTCTCCATACATATAATGACGCCAAATCTTCAAGACAAAAACGATGGCAGCCAACTCCAAATCATGAACGGAATATCTGGTCTTGTGGGGTTTCAACTGTCGAGACGCATAGGCTATCCCTCGCACGTTCTGCATCAATACACAGCCCAAACCATTCAGAGAAGCATCAGAGCACACCAAAAAACCTCCAGAACCCGAAGGTATAGCCAATACAGGAGCAGTAGTCAATTTCTCCCAACTGAAAACTCTACTCACACTCTTCTGACCACAGAAATCTCCTATACTCTGGGTGAAGTGATTCATAGGCCTAGCTATCGAAGAAAAGCCCTCAATGAAATGTCTGTAATAGCCGGCCAAAACCAAGAAACTACGGATATCTGAAACATTCCTAGGTCGTTCCCAGTTAAGAAGTGCTTCGACCTTTCTCGGATCCACCGAAATACCTTTTGTAGAAATGGCATGACCCAAAAAGATCACTCTATCTAACCAAAATTCACACTTACTAAAATTTGCATAAAGCTGTTAGTCTCTCAGTTTCTGCAACACCAAACTCAAGTGCTCCTTATGCTATCTATAGTTCCTCGAATACACGAGAATATCATCTATGAAGACAATCACAAAAAGATCGATATACCCACTAAAGACGCGATTCATCAAATCCATGAAAACAGAAGAGGCATTCGTCAACCCAAACGGCATCACAAGGAACTCATAATGCCGGTATCTAGTCCAAAACGCCGTATTCGCCACATCAGTGTCTATAATCCACAAATAATGATAACCGGATCTCAGATCAATCTTGGAGTACACTGTTGATCCCTGCAGCTGATAGAAAAGATCATCAATTCTCGGAAACGGGTAAGTAAAATTATTGATCGTTGCCTTATTCAACTGCTGAAAGTCAACACACATCCTCATAGATTCATCCTTATTCTTTACGAAGAGAATCGGGGCACCCCAAAGTGACATACTCGGCCGATAAATCCCTTCTCTAGAAGATCACGCAATTGGTCCTTAAGTTCTTTCAACTCAGCTGGTGCCAACCGATATGGTGCTCTCAAAATCGGGGCTATCCCCAACGCCAACTCAATGCTGAAGTCAATCTCTCGTCTCGGAG
Source organism: Dorcoceras hygrometricum (assembly GCA_001598015.1). NCBI lineage: Eukaryota > Viridiplantae > Streptophyta > Magnoliopsida > Lamiales > Gesneriaceae > Dorcoceras > Dorcoceras hygrometricum. The sequence goes on along the minus strand of KV019612.1, from coordinate 106,179 downwards.
GGAATCCAGGAATCTCAGTTCAAAATGCGAGTGAAGCAGTTCAAAAATGGTCGAATTTGAGTTCTTCGGATTCTGTTAGCTCCGATGGTAGTGGCTCTAGAGGAGTGTCGTGTGGACAGTGTGGATTTCAGGGTCTTTGCCATAAGTGTGGGCAACCTATGTCAAGCCCCGTGCTAATTAACAAGGATTAATAGCACAATTAAGCACATAAACGCGAAAGCATAAAATAGGGTTAAAAAAATTTTCGAAATAAATTTGGGCCTGAACCAAATCATATCTTCAAAATATTCATAATTAAAATACGAGTTCAAGAAAACTCCAACAACAACAGGTAAACAAATATCAAATCAACAACGATCCCCTAGAATACATATAACCTCAGGTCATCCCCTGGATCAATACATAATATAATAAATGGGATTTCAAAGAAATGGAGATCGACCAGCTGGGGTTCCAGTCTATCCAGCCTGGTTACCTGAAGATCCTGCAAATGGGCAACGCAGACCCAAACAACACAAAAGCAGGAAAAGAATACGAGGTCAAGCCTCAGTACGAATGAGCACTAATATAACAGCAAAACATAAACATGCAGTATTGTAAGTCATGAATGCATGCGGCTGTCAAAGAACATCGGTCATCAAGGCCTGCTAATCAGCTGGCAGTAATCTCAATCGAGCCTCTATACCCGCACAGTTTATCAATCGGGAAAATCATCGATCCGTGATCTTCAGGCCCGTCAGCCATCATAGCTCGGTGGTTTTCAGACATAACTGATCAGTTGGTCACCACCCCGATGATAGCGTTGTACCTTTCAGGCACGACACATCTGTCTGTCGGTCACAACGTGGCTCTATCTCAGGTTCTCAATCGATCAAAGGCTCAATATGTATGCATGAATTTCATGAAATTCAATTCTGATTCAACATGCATATAACACGTAAACAGGACATATCAATTCAATCAAGCTGTTCACGTAAACACAGAAATCACATAGCACAGATTTAATGCCTCAAATACTAGCACGCTATGTCTAAGCTGTTAACAAAAGCTCAACTCGTACCTCAGCACTCAAATTCTACCTCAACAGATCTTACTCAGGCATGGCAGCTTCAACTGCTCAAACTTGCTACCTCGCTGGTCACGTTCAACACAGTAGGGACTTCCCTGGAGCTCAAATCTGTTAAGAAATCTCATATCACAGTTCACAGCTGACTTTCTCAAGCTTAATACCTACGGTCAGAACACAAATCTGGTTCTACCTATCGAAGCAGCTTCTAACAACTATAACTAAGCTTAAAACAGCCGAAATCACTTACCCAAAAGCTCAAGAGAGCTGAAGAACTCTCGGGTCTAGCTTTGCGAAAACGTTCGAGCAACACTGCTACTTCGTGCTCCCTCTCCAACGTCGACTCAAGCCATCTAACTGATATCAATCGAAAGAGCTACTCAAGACGAGCTCAGTGCCACCAATCTCGCTCCAAACAACGAAGGAAAACGATGGCAATTTACCGTATAAGGGTTCGAATGAACAGTAACTATCGAGGGTTTACTGGAGAAAACGATGAGAAATATCGGGTTCAAAATACGCTAAGTGTTGGGAAGCACTTGGTATATAAATCCTTGAATCACTACTGTTCTAAGAAATTCAGATCTCTGCTTATACTAAGGCAAAAGTCCTCTCAAAGCTGGCTCCAGCTTTCGCTCACTGCTGATACAATGCAAACATCAAAACACTCTACTAACTCATATAGCAAACGACGTCACACCAACTAATCAAAACGACGTAGCATAGCTTCTACTGCTGAAACAGATCTCTATCTAGCAACATCTGAATAGCGCTAACAACCAGCGGTCAATTCAGCTTTTTACTAACACGCAACAACTTCTCACGTCCGCGCTCTAACGCTAACAGCTGTCTCTCGCTACATTCTCACTGCTGAATGACTAGCGTTGACATCTGCTCACGTTACTACTGAATGCCAACATCTGAACCACGCCACTGCTGAGTACTCACAGCTGAATACTCTCAAATTCCAGCACAAATACGCTGCAGGTCTATCTTCTCCCAGCGATGAACCTCAAGTCTGAATTACCACTGGAATCATTTCTCGATAGGGAAACTGCAACTACTGAACTCCAAATCCAACGATGATCTCACCCAATAACCAGCAACTCACATCTGATCAATTCTATGCCAAATATGAACACCTAGAAATCACAATTTCCGTGACAAATCTTAATCCAAAAGCTGATTAGCCATTAAATCATACTTAACAGATTTCTAGTCCTCACACTCTCCCCCACAAAATCGATTTCGTCCTCGAAATCAGTTAAGTCATCAAATCAAAATCACAGCAGCAAGATAGCTTATCACGACACAGTATACTAGACACCATTCCTAATATACTCATGCCATACAGCCTAGTAAAACTCAATACTAAACAGAATCTCAATTCAGCAGCAAAATCACTTAAACTACAAAATCAATCAAGCTAGAAGTTACCTGAAACACTGCTGTTATACTTCAAACATATGAGTCCACTCATGTCTCATATTTTCCTCAATTTCCCAGGTAGCTTCTTCACGCCCATGCTTGCTCCATTGGACCGTCACCAACGGTATAACCTTATTCCTCAGTTGCTTCTCCTTCCTATCCAGAATCTGCACTGGAAATTAAACATAGCTCAGGGTCTGGTCTAGCTCTATTTCATCAGTCCTCAGCACATGGGATGGATCTGGCTCATTGACACATGAAAAACATCATGTATCGCTGCTAACTAATCAGGCAGATTCAATCTATAAGCCAACTGTCCAATCCGCTCAACAATCTCAAAGTGACCAACGAATCTAGGAGCTAACGTACCCTTAAATCTGAATCTCATAACACTCTTTAAAGGAGAAATATTGAGAAATACACGATCTCCAACCTCAAATTCTAACGGTCTGCGTCGCTTATTAGCATAGCTAGCATATCTATCTTCTGCAGCTTTCGTCCTACTCCGAATCAATTCAACTTGATCTTTCATATGCTGCACAAACTCAGGAGTAGAAAGCTGTTTTTCACCAACTTCATCCCAACAGATCGGTGATCTACAGTTGCGACCATATAAAGCTTCAAACGGACCCATTCCAATAGTCACTTGGTAGCTGTTGTTATAAGAAAACTCAACTAAGGACAAAGCATCCTGCCAGCCGCCACTGAAATCCATCACAACTGCACGCATCATGTCTTCTATAGTCTGAATGGTCTTCTAAGATTGACCATCTGTCTGTGGATGATAGGTTGTACTCATAGCCAATCTCGAACCCATCGCTTCTTGCAAACTCTTCCAAAATCGAGAGGTGAATGTCGGATCTCTATTTGATACTATCGAAACAGGCACTCCATGCAATCTAATCACATGGTCGACATACAACTTTGACATTTTATTCATCGAGCACCTCACATCATAGGGAATGAAATGGGCTGACTTCGAGAGTCTATCAATCACAACCCAAATCGCATCGCATCCCCTAATCGATCGAGGAAAATTTGTCACAAAATCCATGGCGATGTGCTCCCAATTCCATTGAGGCACTTCTAAACTATGAAACAATCCATCAGGTCTCATTCTCTCAGGATTGACCCGCTGGCAACTCAAACATCGAGCAACAAAACCAGAAATGTCGCTCTTCATGCCTTCCCACCAGTAGTGAGATTTCAAAGCATGGTACATCTTCTTCTCCCCCGGATGTATGCTATATCGACTGCAATGCGCTTCATTCAGGATAGTCTATTTCAAATCAATCAAGTTCCGAACCACCAATCTTCCTCTAAATCCCAAACATCCATCAGAATCAACAGATAAATCATCAGACTGACCATTCTGGGCTTTAATCCTCAACTCATGGATATATGGATCAGTCCTCTGCGCCTCTCTGATGTCAATCACAATCTCCGGTTCAACCTGAATCGAATAAACTAAGAAGTACTGATCACTCGGCTGGAATTGCCAACGTGAAGTACTCAACTGCTCGTGGACTCTCGAGATACTCAAGGATGTTAGCATCGCAGGATGGGCTTTCCTAATCAAAGCATCGGCTACCAAGTTCATCCGCCCAGGCTGATACTGTATCTCACAATCAAATTCCTTAAGCAACTCCATCCAACGACTTTGCCTCATATTCAGATCCGAATGAGTTAAAATATACTTCAAACTCTTGTGGTCGGTGTACACCACAAACTCCTCACCATACAGATAGTGTCGCCATATCTACAAGGCAAACACAATCATAGCCAACTCTAGATCATGAACGGGGTATCTCATCTCATGAGGCTTCAACTATCGAGATGTGTACGCAATCACATACTCGTTATGCATCAAAACACACCCTAAACCACTCAGAGAAGCATCGGAGCACACCACAAAAGCTCCAGAACCCGAAGGCAAGGCCAAAACAGGAGCAGTAGTCAACTTCTCCTTCAGCATCTGAAAACTCGACTCACACTCATCAGTACAAACAAATTTCCTATCCTTCTAAGTCAACTGAGTCATCGGCTGGCTATCGAAGAAAACTTCTCAATGAAACGCCTATATTAGCCAGCCAATCCCAAGAAACTACGGATCTCGGAAACATTCCTAGGTCGCTCCCAGTTAATATCTGCTTCGACCTTACTAGGATCCATAGAAATTCCTTGCGCTGAAATCACATGACCCAAGAAAATAACTCTGTCTAGCCAAAATTCACACTTGCTGAACTTGGCTTACAGTTGTGAGTCTCTCAGTCTCTGCAACACTAGCCTCAAGTGCTCTTTATGCTCTCTGAAACTCCTCGAATACACCAAGATGTCATCTATGAAGTCAATCACGAATCGATCGATTAATCCACAACTGATGATAGCCAGATCGCAAATCAATCTTGGAGTACACGGCCGATCCTTGAAACTGATCGAACAAGTCATCAATCCTTGGCAACGGATACTTGTTCTTCACTGTCGCTTTGTTCAACTGCCGAAAGTCAACGCACATCCTCATAGATCAATCTTTCTTCTCCACAAACAGAATCGGAGCACCCTAAGGCGACATACTCGGTCGAATGAAGCCTTTCTCAAGAAGATCTCTCAACTGATCCTTGAGCTCTTTCAACTCTGCTGGGCCAATCGATACGGAGCTCTAGAAATCGGAGTTGTACCAGGAACCAACTCTATACTGAAATCAATCTAGCGCCTCAGATGGAATCCAAGAATCTCATCTGGAAACACATCTGGGAACTCTCGAGCAATCGGAACATCGCTCAACTCCACTCTTGACTCATGGGAAACATCTAGGGCATAGATCATAAACCCTGAATTCTCTAGCGGCAACAGACTAAACATCTCCATGACTGAAACCATAGGAATCTTAGGTCGTTAATCAGCACCGTAGAACTCCCATTTCTCTCTAGATCGAGGCCTAAACCTCACCACACCATGGAAACAATCAACATTCTCTCTATTCTCAGTCAGCACGTCCATACCCAAAATGCAATCAAAATCTCTAATTCCCAGAACAATCAAATGAGTCATCAAAACATGCTCATCAAATCTAATCAGACAATCCAACACCACCTCTCGGTACAACAGACTCACACTAGTAGGGGTGGACACGGAGACAACATCACACAATGGGGAAGAACTCAACCCACGCTCATACACAAACAACTCAGAAATGAAGGAGTGTGATGCTCCAGTGTCAATCAAAACTCGTGCAGGAAAATCAATGATAAAGCATGAACCTTGAATCACTCCCGTAGGTATATCATCAGCATTCTCTCTCGTCAAGGCATTCACCTGAGCCTGCTGTGGTCCCGAAAACTGAGGTCTCGAAGGTACTCCAAACCTAGAAGGCTCACGAGGTTGGAATCCAGATCGTTGGGACGGAACAAAAGGTTGTTGTCGCTGCGAAGAACCACCAGCGGAACCTTGCTGCTACTGACCCAAAGACTGCCCTCCCATCAAAGGACACGCTCTCGCAAAATGTCCCGGTTGTCCATAGAGATGACAAAGACCTCGAACTCCATGACACTGCGAAGTATCATGATTCCCTCCGCACTGTCCACAAAACATACCACAAGAACTACTGTCACCAGAACCAGAGGAACTCGAATGCGCCTTCTTCTTAAACTGTTTGCCTCGGGGCTTGAACCTCTGACGATTCGGTTGCTGCGACCCTTGAGGAGACTGAAACGATTGCGACACATCTTGCACAGGTTGAAAAGAGCGCCCCACTGACGGCTGAACCGGAGCCTGTGCCTCCAAAAAACTCTCCTCAATATCTATAGCCCGATCCATGGCCTCAGCATAAGTCGCAGGTGAACCAGACAACACCATCCGGAACAAATCAGGCCTCAAACCCTTCAGAAACTTATTCCTCTTAGTCCTCTCCTGGTTAGAAACATGGGGGACATACATCAAAAGCGAAGAAAACAGTTTGGCATACTCGGCCACCTTCATATTCCCTTGCTTCAAGTTGTCAAACTCTCGTTCACGACTGTTGTAGTAGGACTCTGGGGTATACTCCTGTCGAAACGCTGCACAGAAGCTCTCCCAAGTGATCACAGCCCCACTCTCATGCAAGATACCGGGAAGTACCTCTCCACCGAGCGTTGCGTGTTATTCAGCGCCCGTGAACATAGAGGGATTCGTCCGCTAAAACCTCGCTAAACTAACTCCATCTCGCCAATCTGTCTCGTCACATCCTCTACCTCTGCCTGTCTCTCTCGACGATGCAAAGGGATATTCTGCTGAATGCCTTCATCACTATCCGAGGCCCTAGACTCCTCAGCAGAACGTCTAGCAGTCCTACCTCTACCTCTCCTCGGTGGCATCTAAAAAAATCTCAAGGTAAGAACTAGCAGCAGATAATCACAGAGACAAGTAAAATAATCACATAAGTCACAGAGTCAATCAAAATCAAATACAAACTCTGTGCCTAGACTTGAGTGTGATCAAAGGAAACTGAGCTTATCCCAGTTTAAGCTCTGATACCAAAAGTGTCAGGCCCCGTGCTAATTAACAAGGATTAATAGCACAATTAAGAACATAAATGCGGAAGCATTTAATAGGGTTAAAAAAAATTTCAAAATAAAGTTGGGCCTGAACCATATCATATCTTCAAAATAGTCATAATTAAAATACGAGTTCAATCAAACTCCAACAACAACAGGTAAACAAATATCAAATCAACAACGATCCCCTAGAATACATATAACCTCAGGGCATCCCCTGGATCAATACATAATATAATAAATGGGACTTCAAGGAAATGGGGATCGACCAGCTGGGGTTCCAGTCTGTCCAGCCTGGTTACCTGAAGATCCGGCAAATGGGCAACGCAGACCCAAACAACACAAAAGCAGGAAAACAATACGAGGTCAAGTCTCAGTACGAATGAGCACTAATATAACAGCAAAAAATAAACATGCAGTATTCTAAGTCTTGAATGCAAGCGGCTGTCAAAGAACATCGGTTATCAAGGCCTACTAATCAGCTGGCAGTAATATCAATCGAGCCTCTATACCCGCACAGTATATCAACCGGGGAAATCATCGGCCCGTGATCATCAAGCCCGTCAGCCATCACAGCTCTGTGGTTTTCAGACACAACTTATCAGTTGGTCACCACTCCGATGATAGCGTTGTACCTTTCAGGCACGACACATATGTCTGCCGGTCACAACGTGGCTCTTTCTCAGGTTCTGAATCGATCAAAGGCTCAATATGTATGCATGAATTCCATGAAATTCAATTCTGATTTCAACATGCATATAACATGTAAACAGGACATATCAATTCAATCAAGCTGTTCACGTAAACACAGAAATCACATACACAGATTTCATCCCTCAAATACTAGCACGCTATGTCTAAGAAGTTAAAAAAAGCTCAACTCGTACCTCAGCACTAAAATTCTACCTCAACAGATCTTACTCAGGCACGGCAGCTTCAACTGCTCAAACTTGCTACCTCGCTGGTCACGTTCAACACAGCAGGGACTTCCCTGGAGCTCAAATCTGTTAAGGAATCTCATATCTTAGTTCACAGCTGAATTTCTCAAGCTTAATACCTACGGTCAGAACTCAAATCTGGTTCTACCTATCGAAGCAGCTTCTAACAGATGGAACTAAGCTTAAAACAGCCGAAATAACTTACCAAAAAGCTCAAGAATGCTGAAGAACTCTCGGGTCTAGCTTCACGAAAACGTTCGAGCAACACTGCTACTTCGCGCTCCCTCTCCAACGTCGACTCAAGCCACCTAACTGATATCAATCGAAAGAGCTACTCAAGACGAACTCAGCGCCACCAATCTCGCTCCAAACAACGGCGAAAAATGACGGCAATTTACCGGAGAAGGGTTCGAATGAACAGTAACTATCGAGGGTTTACTGGAGAAAACGATGAGAAATATCTGGTTCAAAATACGCTAAGTGTTGGGCAGCACTTGGTATATAAATCCTCGAATCACTACTGTTCTAAGAAATTCAGATCTCTACTTATACTAAGGCAAAAGTCCTCTCAAAGATGGCTCCAGCTTTCGCTCACTGTTGATACAATGCAAACATGTAAACACTCTACTAACTCATATAGCAAACGACGTCGCACCAACTAATCAAAACGACGTTTCATAGCTTCTACAGCTGAAACAGATCTCTCGCTGAAACATCTGAATAGAGCTAACAACCAGCGGTCAATTAAGCTGTTGACTAACACGCGACAACTTGTCACGTTCACGCGCTAACGCTAACAGCTGCCTCTCGCTACATTCTCACTGCTGAGTTGACTAGCGTTGACATCTGCTCACGCCACTACTGAATGCCAACATCTGAACCACGCCACTGCTGAGTACTCACACCTGAATACTCTCAAATTTCCGTGCAAAGACGCTGCTGGCCTATCTTCTCCCAGCAATGAACCTCAAGTCTGAATTACCACTGGAATCATTTCCTGATAGGGAAACTGCAACTACCGAACTCCAAATCCAACGCTGATCTCACCCGATAACCTAGCAACTCACAGATGATCAACTCTATGCCAAATCTGAACACCCAGAAATCACAATTTCCGTGACAAATCTTAATCCAAAAGCTGATTAGCCATTAAATTATACTTAACAGATTTCTAGTCCTCACAACCCAGACATTTCGCAAGAGTATGTCCTTCGATGTGGGGACAACCATCGAATTAGTCTCATCAAGGTTCAGCTGGTGGTTCTTCGTAGAGACCGTAATCTTTTGTCCCGTCCCAACGATCAGGATTTCAACCCCGAGAGCCGTCTAGGTTCGGAGGATCTTCTAGACCTCAGTTTTCGAGACCTGAGCAAGCTCAAGTGAATGCACTGATGAGGGAGCAAGCTAATGATATGCCTGGGGGAGTTATTGCAGGTACTTGCACTATTTTTGATTTTCCTGCACGAGTTTTGTTTGATATTGGAGCATCACACTCCTTTATATCTGATTTGTTTTTGTATGAGTGTGGGTTGTGTGCTACCCCACTTGGGATGTTGTATCTGTTTCTACTCCTGCTGGCGTGTGGTTGTTGTCCCCTGAAGTGGTTTTGGATTGCGTTGTAAGATTTGATGAGAACGTGTTGGTGAAGAATCTGATTTCGTTGGTGTTAGGATAAAATTTATTTGTTTTGGTGATAACAAAATAAGACTAGTTGCTACTGGAAAATGAGCCGGTGAATTTTTCAGGAGAACATTTTTAGTCGACGGGTTGATTTTCAGCAGTTGATCTATTCGGAGGAATTCAGCAGATGGAAGATTCTAGAGCCGTTGGAACAATCAGTCGTTGGTTTGTTTTCAGCGTTTGGACTTTTCAGAGGTAACCAGCAGGTAGATTCTTCCAGGGCAAATCAGCAGTTGTATTAGGTTCAGTGACACAAGCATTTGAGAGTTAGCGTGTTTTGTTAAGGATTGCAAAATGATAGCGTTTGGATTAGTCAAAACGACAGCGCTCAAATAAGTTGAAACTACAGTGTATTTGACTACCGCTAAAAATCAGTCGTTGGAGGTTGCGTTGTTAATTCAGCAGATGGCTACAGTGAAATATCAGCGAATAGTTTTTTACTTCAATAGTAAACGTAATTCAGCAGACAGGCACTCAAATCAGCAGATGGCTACAGTATTCTCTTGATCCAATCGCTGCTTCTCTTAATCGTTGCAACCATCCGATACATTAAAAAAGGAAGTTATTCCAAGCGATCAGCTGCTGCATAATTTTCAGGCATTGAAGCCATCAGTCGTTGCATACCTATCAGAGGTTCAAGTCATCAGTGGTTGCACATATAATGAATCGGTTCAAACATTCATATCAGAGGAAATCAAAGGTGGAGATTGAATCGTACATGTGTTTTAACTGAGGGAACAGTATCAGTACTATTCTAGGTAAATAGTACACTATATCAGAGAGCGGTTTACGGCGTTTGCACAAATATGGAACGACGCAAAATTTGCTCTGACATTGTGCGACTTGCCTCTTGGTGGAGCAGGATTTACGGTGTACGAATTGACATAAATTCAAAACGAGATTTTGTTGCCTTTGAAGAAATTAATGACCGTTGAGATCGAAGACTATAAATAGCAGAAGTTTGGATGGAAGAACTCTCTCGCTCTCGCTATTGTTTACTTGCCGTTACTCTGCTAATTTTAAGTCTCAATCTTTCTCGAGCTTATACTCTACAGAAGCCATATTCACAAAGCTCAAACACTCGAAGAAAAACAACCGTTGATTTTCATAGAAATACCTTCGATTCATCCTATGATTCACATTAGCTGAATCGATTTGCTTGTAAAAGAAATCAGAGGATTTACAGTCTCATAGCATTGTATTCATTGTTATATCATTTGAGTCTGTAACGAACGTGCTTCTTAAAGCCGTTCGAAAAATATCATTCACTTGTATAACCATCAGCTGTGTCTGCTCTTTAGATTGTGGTGTTGTTAGGAGTTCACTTTGAGTGAGGCTCAGTGACTGGGTGTTTTGCAGAAGGCCTGTAATCCATCAAATCTTCTAGTGGAACCTTCCTGAAAAGGAATAAGGGGAGACGTAGGATATTCATATCCGAACTTCCAGAAACAAACCCTTGACCCTAATCTTTATTTAACGTATCTATTTACTGTTTTACTGTTCACTGATCGATTGGCTTATTTCCGCACAATATTTGTTAGCCAAGAGATCAGCCGCTAAACTGAGATACCTTAAATCTGGTAACTCGGATTTAAGTTAAGCAAGGCGCTTGTAAATTTGTTTAAAGGTTTCGAAAAATTTAAATTGTAGGAGTTCATTCAACCCCCCCCCTTCTGAACTCCTGCAACTGATTTCGAACCATATTGATCCTATCAGTTGGAGATTAGATATTTTGACTGCATATGGGGAATGGATGTGTTGTATGTTTATAGAGCGACTGTTGATTGTTTCCATGGTTTAGTGAGGTTTAGACCTAAATTTGGAGAAAAGTGGAATTTCTATGGTTCTGACTCACGATCGAGGATTCCACTAGTGTCTGCCATGGAGATGTTTAGCCTGTTTTCGTTTGAAAACGCAGGGTTCATGATTTATGCCCTGCATGTTTCCCAAGAGTGGCATTGGAATAGACAGATATTCCCGTTTTCCGAGAGTTCTCAGACGTTTTTCGGATGAGATTCCTGGATTCCCTCCGAGACGAGAAATTGACTTCAGCATTGAGTTGGCGTTGGGGATAGCCCCGATTTCGAGAGATCCATATCGGTTGGCACCAGCTGAGTTGAAAGAACTTAAGGACCAATTGCGTGATCTTCTATAGAAGGGATTTATCAGGTAGAGTATGTCACCTTGGGGTGCCCGATTCTCTTCGTAAAGAAGAAAGATGAATCTATGAGGATGTGTGTTGACTTTCAGCAGCTGAATAAGGCAACAATCAAGAATTTTACTTACCCGTTGCCGAGAATTGATGATCTTTTTGATTAGCTGCAGTGATCGACAGTGTACTCAAAGATTGATCTGCGATCCGGTTATCATCATTTGCGGATTATAGACGCTGATGTGGCGAATATGGCGTTTTGGACTAGATACGGGCATTATGAGTTCCTTGTGATGCCGTTTGGGTTGACGAATGCCTCTTCTGTTTTCATGGATTTGATGAATCGCGTCTTTAGTGGGTATATCGATCGTTTTGTGATTGTCTTCATAGATGATATTCTGGTGTATTCGAGGAACTATAGAGAGCATAAGGAGCACTTGAGTTTGGTTTTGCAGAAACTGAGAGACTAACAGCTTTATGCAAATTTTAGTAAGTTTGAATTTTGGTTAGATAGAGTGATCTTATTGGGTCATGCCATTTCTACACAAGGTATTTCGGTGGATCCGAGAAAGGTCGAAGCACTTCTTAACTGGGACGACCTAGGAATGTTTTGGAGATTTGTAGTTTCTTGGGTTTGGCCGGCTATTACAGACGTTTCATTGAGGGCTTTTCTTCGATAGCTAGGCCTATGAATCACTTCACCCAAAAGTATAGGAGATTTATGTGGTCAGACGATTGTGAGTCGAGTTTTTAGTTGGGAGAAATTGACTACTGCTCCTGTATTGGATTTACCTTCGGGTTATGGAGGTTTTGTGGTGTGCTCTGATGCTTCTCTGAAAGATTTGGACTCCCTCTCAAGATAATTATAGTACGACTCAGTAGTATACTCCTGTCGAAATGATGCACAGAATCTCTCCCAAGAAATCAAAACTCCACTCTATCTCATGACTCGGGAAATACCTTTCCACCAGCGTTGAGCATGTTCCCTCAACTGCAAAATGGCTAACTTCAGTCTCTTTTCCTAAGAATACTCCACCGTATCAAAAAAATCCTCCATATTCTCCAACCAGCCTTCAGCCATCAAACCACCCTCGGCACCAGTGAACGTAGGGGGATTCATCCTTTGGAACCTAGCCAACACTAGCTTCATCTCACCAACTTGTCTATTCAGATTATCCACCTCAACTTCTACTTGTCCGGCTCGACGACGCAAAGGTACACTCTGCAGCTCAACATCCTCATCACTCTCAGGGTCTCTAGACTCCTCAACTGTCCACCTAGTGGTTCTACCCCTGCCTCTCCTCGGTGGCATCTACCAAAACTCAAAGGTAAGAACCAAAAGCAAAAAAATAACAGAGTCAATCACGAACAAAAGCTCAAACTCTGTGCCTAGACTCAAGTGTGATGGAAAAGAATCGAGCTTATCACAGTTTAAGCTCTGATACCAAAATGTTAGGCCCGGTGCGCTAAAATCACGGATTAATTACTCAATTAATCACAATTACACGGAAATATGGGCTAAACATTTTTCGTTTGGGCCTGAACTGAAATTTTTTTTTTTAAAATACCAACATAGTCAAAATACGGATTTAACCCAAAATTAAAACAACAGCAGAAATACAAAAAACAAGTATAACCACAAATATAGTTCCCCGAAATACAGTATTTACGCATGGCATTCCTTGGTTTATTAATCCAATATATAATATATCTGGGACTCAAAATGGGGATCTACCAGCCGACGTGTCAGGCCCCGTGCTAATCACTCAAGATTAGAGCACAATTAAGCACATAATCACGGAAGCGTAAAACAAGGCTTAAAAATTTTTCGAAATAATAAGGGCCTGAGCTCAAAATCATCATTCAAAGTATAGATACTCAATATACGAGTTGACTCAAACTTATACAATACAAGTAATGACAAATATCAATCATCAACGATCCCCAAAATACATAATAACGCAGGGCATCCCCTGATTCAATACATAATAAAAGTAGACTGGGACTCAAGGAAACGGGAATCAACCAGCTGGCACTCCACTCGATCCAGCTTGGTTACCTGAAGATCCTGCAAATGGGTAACACAGACCCAACAACACAAAAGTAGGAAAAGAAATACGAGATCCAGCCTCAGTACGAAGATCTATCAAAACAGCTAATCATGCAACATGCTATAATCAATGATATGAAATGCATGAGGGCTATCAAGGATCGGATAGCTAGACCAGTGAATCAACTGGAAAATCATCTCAGTCAGCCTCTTTACCCGCACGATGTATCAACCAGGGAAATCATCGGTCCGTGATCTTCAGAGCCCGTCAGCCCATCACAGCTCGGTGGTAGACACTCGAATCCGGTAGTCACCACTCCGATGATAGCGTTGGACTTTTCAGGCACAACTCATCAGTCGGCCAGTCACAACGTGGCTTTCAATCAGGTCATCAATCAATCTAACAGGCTCAATATGTATGCATGTATGCCAATCAATAGTCAATGCACAATGCATACAATTCCATACGTGAAAACAGAATGTAAAACTCAATCAATTCAACAAGCTGTATCACGTAAATCACAGAATCATATCAGCATATTTCACAACATCAATTACAGCCATGTCCACGTTCAAAGCTGTTAAATCTACTCAATTCGTACCTTCAATGGCTGATTCTACCTCAACAGATTTCTCACAAGGCACTGAAACTCACGTCCTAGGCTACCAGCTTTCTCCAGCTTCCTCAACCACGGCAGAATACTCCTAGGAGCTGAAATCTGCTAGAGCATCGCATAATTCAAATAAATTTCCAGTCCAGTTCAGAACTTCAAATCATTCTACCCACGGCTTTGAACACAAACAGGTTCTAAAAGTATACGTAGGTATTAAAAACAAGGGTAAAGCTCAAAACCGAGAAGAACTCTTACCCAGAAGTTCGAAACCAACGAATGAACAACCGGACCAGATTTCTCAAGAATCTTCGAACGAGCAGCAACTCTGAGCTTCTTCCTCAATTCGTTCCACAGCCTCTAACAAGGTAGAAATCGAAAAAAGAACTCTCAAGGAACCTAGCGCCACCTAAATCGTCCAAAACTAAGGCTGAAATCGACGAAGATCGAAGAACGAAATTCTCGGGTGAACAGTAGCTAGAACGAGGGTTTGAAATTGGAGATAAGAAATATCGGGCTCTCAATAATCCTAAGTGTCGATCAACACTTGTCTATATATCTCTTAAATCCAACAGCTGCTGTTCTCAATTAATCAGCATACATCGAAACAGTAGATATCTTACACAGAAACCAGCAGTAGCTCTCAACAAAAATCAGCAGCAACCAACAGACGTTGCATTCGCAAAAGAACATCAAAACAACGCCGCATCAACTAATAAAAACGACGCCGTAGCGCTACAACATCTGACGACATATTTCTTTCCAAACAACCAGCAGCTGGTCGCGCTAAACAACTCAAACGACATCGTAAAGGACACGTCACCATTGCTGCCAACAGCTGATCAAAAGCGTTGCACCCAAAACACTGCGTTTTAACTTATCAAAATGACGTCGCTTCACCATCAGCGACTGGTTCCTTAGACCAACAACTGGTCACTCAGCTGGAATAATTCTTCACAACGCAACAGCTGATAGCGCTACAATATCAGCCGTCAACACCAAAAATTGGACCAACACGTGTCGCATTCTCGTTAATCATCGCACCCGCGCAACTGCTGCCAGCAGATATCTAATCAAGCACAACTATTGAATAGCGAAACGACGACGCATCACTCCCGCGCCATTAACAACTGATCAGATTCATCAGCTGGCGCTACAGTACCGTTGACTCGCGCTGACATCTGAAATGCACGACAACTGATTCCTCGCATTAGCGCTACGTCTGATTTCACAAAACGACAGCGTTTTTCTTCAAAACGACCGGGAATCAGATTTCACCAAAAATTCGAAATTCTAAAATCTGAAAAGTTTAAATTCGAATTTCTCAATCTTCACATTCTCCCCACCTTAAGAGATTTCGTCCTCGAAATCAAAGGCAAACTTAGGGAAGAAAAATAATCAAAGCATTCAAATCAACACAATATCTCAACAAGCTCGAATCAAAGCTTAGAAATTACCTGGAATTCTCACAGTCAGTGCTCAAACAGATGAGGCCAGTCTTGTCTCATCTTCTCCGAAACCTCCCAGGTAGCCTCTTCTCGGCCATGCTTACTCCATTGGACCATCACCAATGGAATTATCTTGTTCCTCATCTACTTCTCCTTCCGGTCCAGAATCTGCACTGGATATTCTACATAGCTCAAGGCAGAAACTAGCTCAAATTCGTCGGTTCCCAAAACATATGACGGATCTGGCTCATATTTCCTCAACATGGACACATGAAACATCATGTATCGCTGCTAATTCGTCAGGCAGTCTCAATCTATAAGCCAACTGTCCAATACGCTCAACGATCTCAAAGGGTCCAACGAATCTATGAGCTAATTTGCCTTTAAATCTTAATCGCATCACGCTCTTGAAAGGAGAAACTTTGAGAAATACTCGATCGCCAACCTCAAATTCCAAAGGTCTGCATCTTCTGTTAGCATAGCTAGAGAAACGGTCTTCAGCAGTCTTTATTCTACTCCGAATCAAATCAACCTGATCATTCATATGCTGCACAAACTCAGGGGTAGAAAGCTGTCTCTCACCAACTTCTTCCCAAAAGATCGGAGATCTGCATTTTCGACCATACAACGCCTCAAATGGAGCCATCCCGATAGTCACCTGGTAGCTGTTGTTATACGAAAACTCAACCAAGGACAAGGAATCCTGCCAGCCACCGCTGAAATCCATCACCACTGCACGCAGCGTATCCTCTAAATTTTGAATGGTCCGCTCCGACTGACCATCTGTCTGTGGGTGATAGGCTGTAATCATAGCCAATCTCGAACCCATCGCTGCTTGCAGACTCTTCCAAAAACGAGAAGTGGATCTTGGATCTCTGTCAGACACTATCGAAACAGGAACTCCATGCAATCTAACTACATGGTCGATGTACAGTTTCGCCATTTTCTTCATGGAACACCTCACATCATAGGGAATGAAATCGGCTGACTTCGAAAGTCTATCAATCACCACCCAAATCGCATCGCATCCCCTACTAGATCGAGGTAGATGAGTCACAAAATCCATGGCGATGTGCTCCCAATTCCATTGGGGCACCGCTAAACTCTGCAGCAATCCACCAAGTCTCATCCTCTCGGCCTTGACCTACTGGAAATTCAAACATCTAGCAACAAAACCAGAGATGTCGCTCTTCATGCCTGCCCACCAGTAGTGAGACTTCAAGGCACATCTTTCTCTTGCCCGGATACACACTGTACTGACTACAATGCTCTTCATTCATAATGGTCTCTTTCAAATCGATCAATTTCGGAACCACCAGTCTTCCTCAAAATCTCAGACACCCATCAGACGAAACAGAGAAATAATCAGACTGACCACTTCGGGCTTTAATCTTCAACTCATGAATGTAGGGATAAGTCCTCTGTGCCTCCCTGATGTCACTCACAATCTACGTTCTACTTGAATCGAAGAAACCATAAAGTACTGGTCACCCGGCTGGAATCGCCAACCAGAAGTACTCAACTGCTCATAGAATTTTGAGATACTCAAAAACGAAAGCATCGTAGGCTGGGTCTTCCTACTCAAGGAATCGGCAACCGAGTTCATCCGCCCAGGCTGATACTGAATCTCGCAATTAAATTCTTTGAGCAATTCCATCCAAGGTCGTTGCCTCATGTTCAAATCAGACTGCGTGACGATATATTTCAGGCTCTTGTGGTCAGTTTACACCACAAATTCTTCACCATAAAGATAATGCCGCCAAATGTTCAAGGCAAACACTATCGCAGCCAACTCCAAATCATGAACAGGGTACCTCGTCTCGTGAGGCTCACTGTCGAGACACATAGGCAATCACGTACCCGTTCTGCATCAAAACACATCCCAAACCATTGAGAGAAGCATCGGAGCACACAACGAATCCTCCAGATCCAGCGGTAGAGCCAAAACAAGAGAAGTAGTCAACTTCTCCTTCAACGTCCGAAAACTGTACTCGCATTCCTCAGTCCAAACGAACTTCCTATCCTTCTGAGTCAACTGAGGCAGAGGCCTGGCTATCGACATAAACTGCCTGAAAGCTCAAATTGGAGGCTGCTAAAAGAGCGAGAGATCTAGCGGGCCGAAAAACACGAAAATAAACGATTTCTAAATCCACGTCGCGCCACCCGACAATCCAATCCAAGACTCCAAAATGGTACCAAATGAAAGATCTGAAAGAGACGAACTCAGCGCCACCTACCTTACACCAAACAACGGCGTAAATCGACGGCAAGTGGAAGAAATCGTGTACGATGAACAGTAAGTGTTTCGGGAACAGGATGTATCGAAGGCTCTCTGGAAAGAAGAGGCAATATCAGGGTTGAAATTGGCTAAGTGTTGTTCGACACTTATATTTATTCTCCCAGTCAACGCTAAAGTGTAAGTAAACCAACTCAGACCTTAGCACTACGGCAGATTTGACTCCTCTACTCTATACCAGCTCGCTACCACCTAACGTCGTCGCACAGGAGTCCCGATCAGTACGAACAGCTCACTGGCTCAACAAATCATGCTACTAGAGCAGATCACGGTTCGCGTCAGTTCCCGTGCACCTATCAGCTCATATCAAATCTGATACCAGCTCGAGCACATCCCAGCACACTGTTTCCAAAAGCTGGTACGCACTGCTGCTCACATTCATCGAACAGATACGCCCAAATAGCTGCACCTCCAGATCACACCGTCATCACATGTCACAATCAACCAGCGTCTTAATTGGTAACCAAGAACGACATCGCACTGCCTCCATATCTGGACAACCCGGAACCGGTCTACACCAAATCATGAACAGCTTTGACCATTTCTCCTAGGATGTATACCCGATAGTTCATAAGGCACGCTTCTTCGATTTTATCCTCATTCCGATCTAATAAATTCATTAACCACTATATAACAATTTCTAGTCCTCGCACAAGCTGTATCGGCTCGTACCTTAACACATGAGAATGATTCGAAATATACTTCCTGAGAGCTGATATGTGGAATACATTGTGAACTGTTGATAACTGGGTTGACAATGCTAAATGATATGCTAATGTTCCAATATTTTCCAGAATTTCAAACATGTCAATATATCTGGGACTTAGCATACTTTTTCTTCCAAATCTCATTACACCCTTCATGGGTGCTGCTTTCAGAAACACATGATCATCTACTTCAAAATTCAGCTCAGGCGATGACTATCAGCATAGCTCTTTTGTCTACTCTACGCCGTCTTCATATGATCACGTATTCTTTTTATGGCTTCTACAGTATGTTCTACAATATCGAGCCCTATATCAGTCCTTTCACCTACATCATTCCAATGTATCGGTGATCTGCACTTCTTTCCATAAAGAGCTTCGTATGGAGCCATTTCTATTGAAACTTGGTAAATGTTGTTGTACGTGACTCCACTAAGGGTAATTTAGAATCCCAACTTTATATAAAATCTAGAGTACACGCTCGAAGTAAATCTTCCGGTGTTTGTATTACTCTTTCAGATTGTCCATCACTTTGCGGATGAAAGTTGAACTGAAGGTTAACTTGGTTCCAATGGCTCTATGCAAGCTCTTCCAGAACATAGAAGTAAATCTAGGGTCTCGATCTGATATTACTGAACTTGGAATTCCATGGAGTCTTACTATTTCTCTTACATACAACTCAACATACTTATTTAGATCATAAGTTGTCTTACTGGTAAGAAATAAGCGGACTTGGTTAATCTATCAACTGTAACTCAAATAGAGTTGAACCCATGGAGTGTTCTTGGTAAACCCACTACAAAATCCAGCGCAATGTTATCCCATTTCCATACTGGTATTCGGAGAGGTTTTAACATCCCCGCTGGTCGTTGATGTTCAGCTTTCACTTGTTGGCATGTTAAACACTCAGAAACGAAAAAGTAGATATCATTTTTCATTCTCAGCCACAAAAACAGCTGTTGCAAATCATTATACATTTTCGTATCTCTTGGCTGAATGGAATAAGGATTATTATGGGTTTCATTCATAATCTCAGTGTGCAAGTTACCAGCTCGCGGTACCCATAATCTGTCTTGGTATTTCACAATTCCATCTACTATTGTATAAAGGTTTCCACCTATATCTTCATCTTTTTTCTTCCATTTAAGTGATGGATCATCCCTAGCTTGACCTTCTCTAATGCGATCTTTTAGCATAGACTGGATGATAAGCAGAGCTAACTTTGCAATATATTTAAGCGTAACTACGTCCAGCTCAAAACTTTCAATCTCCTTAACTAATGGTATGAAACGTACCAGACTCTAAAAAAACATTTTTTTTAAACATGCGCGGAATACTTAAACTTAAAGTGTGGCACGTTCCCTTCTAAAACATTTCTAAATCATTTTCTCATCCATACTTCAAACATAGATAAAGGAATATTTAAAAATGTTAAAACATTCAAACGGAATAAAAATCAATTGAGTAAAAGACTGAAAGTAAATTTTTAAAACCAACATCTAAAACTGTATCATCTCAAAACATAACATCACTGCGGTCAAGGGGTACTGCTGCAACAGGCGCTCAGATGTCCTCATATCCAGTCGATGTAAACTCAGCAGGATCATCACCTGCACCATTTAAACCTAGTGAGCCTAGAGGCTTAGCATGTTCTATCGTATATCATAACAAGGTACATACTAATAAAATCGCATGGAAACACATACTTGTAACAAAATAATGTTAAAACATGAATGCGTGCATGATCTTAAAACATTCCTTCATACATTTCATATCATAGCATAACATATACATACATAAGGCATGACATAACGTAACATGAAAAACATATGAGTCGTATCCTGAAGTGTGACCATAGTCGATTGATCAATCTATAAACCAACGTACGCGGCGGTGTGGTTCACCCGACCTCGAGCCGGGATTCCTATATGTCACACCTCTATGCTGCCACTTCACCATGATATAATCACATGGATCCATAAGCTGCCATTTCCACCATGATATCAACACATGGATCCATAAGCTCGTAATACATTAACAGAAGTTAAACGGGCCCGGTATCCCGCATCCCCTCATCATAAGTTGTCACAAATCATTCAATCCCTCGGGTTTTTTCTTTTAAAAGAACGTGCTTTTGACATCCATAAAACATTCATGATGCATGAATTTCGTAAATTATGCAAGTTTAAAAGCTAAGCCCGTTAATGTATAATTAAAATCCTTTATTTTAAAACATTTACGTACATAGCATACTACATATATAATTAATTATACATTTACGGGCTTCTACAATTTTTTACTTCGGTCAAGGAATGGTTCCGGGGCCTGGCTCACTACTTCTAGACTAAACATCGTTCTTAACCTAGTCAATGAATCGAATGTTCACTCTTTTAAAAATCTTGACTATTTTCATTAAATTTAGACTTTAGCAATCAATGCAAATTTTGACTAATTAAAATCGATTTTGACTAATATAAAATCAATTTTGACTTTAAAAATCAATTTAAATCAATTTTGACCCCAAAAGACGATTTTGACAAAAGACCGATTTCGATTAATTTTAAAGTCAAAAAATCAATTTTGACTCCAATAAAATCCCAAAAGCCCAAATTTTTACTAAAAACTCAAAAATAAACATAAATTAATTATTTTAAAAGTTTGACTCAATTTTAAAACATCTGGCTATTTTCTTTAAAATTGGACCATTGACTTAGAATTAAAATAACAGGTCCATAATTAAAATAACTTGGACCGATTTTAAAACATTTGACTCGAGACTCGAAGAACTGATCCAGTCCAACTGAACCAGCCCAAACCGATCCAATTGAACCGAGCCAATTCACCAAGCCCTACTCTCCATGCAACCCGCCGCCCCCTTCACGCGACAGCCTGCTACTTGCGTCATCCTACCTCCATGCTCCAGCCACCCTGGTCGGAGCGCCACTGACTGGACCACCCCCAGGTCCATTTGGTTCCAACGGACCCATCCACGGTCCCATCCATGGACCACAAAGAAAGAACAAGGGCTGGAACCGCGCTGCATGCACACGGCGCTCGCATGGTGCGCAACCTTTGGTTGGCTATAAATTCCAACCGATGGCTCCCCCTTATGGACCACCTAATGACCTGCTTAGGGTCCTCTTGAACCGTCTAAACCCGAGTCCCAGTCCCATGAGCATTCCCTAACCGAAGCCATGCATAAAACACTCGAAACCATGAGGAAAAACCGTGAGCCATGCGTGAGGTTCAACCAAATATGCATAGATCTGAAAAGAACACTTTCAATTCATACAAATTTTCCTGAAAAAAAATTCTAACATAGTTTATATGGCGAGAAAATAAGTTGATATCACATGCCTGGTTTGGTTGTAGAAGAGATTTGCGAGTTACCAACGTTGTAGACGCGAGATCGGGGCACCACCGGCTTTGGATCACCAAACTTGACCACGAATTGAGGAAATTTCGAAATATGTGCTTGAGGGGTAGGGTAGTATTCCTGGTTGATGTTTTAGGGAGGCTAGGTTTGATTAAACTTGGTGTTTAGGAATAATACAATGTGACACAAATGACCCCTATGACTTAATTAAGTAAAGGAAGTGGAAAATGACATGCTAGTCCCTCTCTTTAATTGAAAATATAATTAAAACTCTATATTGGCTTTAAAGATTAAATATTTTCGAAATCAAGGCCTCCCAATATTTTAAAACACCTTAAAACTCAATATACCAGCCCGTATAGGCGAAAAACGGGTTTCCCTCCAAAATAATCATAAAAACTCAAATTTTCAGAAATTGTTGCTTAAACTAAATATTTCATTCTTAAAAATCCAGTAACTTAAAAATATAAATTTATTTCATTCCGATCTTCCCTAATCTCGTCCACACGTCTATAATTCAAACAGGCTGAAAAACAACACATTCATACCATGCAGCATAAAATCATAAATAAATCATATAAAATGGCATGTAATCATCTAAAAATATTTTTCCCCTAGTCATGCACTCATTTATACGTAGTCAGGAATTTCTAGGCGTTACATGGTATCTGAACGAATAGTTTAGCCAAACTCACAGATTTTTTACTTAATGCATCGGCTACTATGATAGCTTTACCAGGGTGATAGCTAATGACGCAATCATAGTATTTTACCAGTTCTAACCATCTTCTTTGTCTCATGTTGAGCTCCATCTGGGTAAATAAATATTTGAGGCTCTTGTGATATGTAAATATTCGCATTTTTCCCATAAAGGTAGTGCCTCCAAATCTTTAACACAAAAACTACTGCTGCCAGTTCTATATCATGCGTGGGATAATTCTTCTCATGAACTTTCAGTTACCTTGAATAATAGGCAATCACCTTCTTATCTTGCATTAAGACAGCAACCAATCCTATCTTCGATGCATCTGTAAAAATTGTGAAGATCCATTTTCTAGATGGCAGGGTTAGAACATGTGCTTCTATCAACGCTTGCTTTAATCTTTCAAAGCTGAACTGACATTCTGGAGTCCAAACATATCTAACGTTCTTCTTTCTCAATGACGTTAAAGGGACCGCTATTTTAGAAAATCCCTCAATAAAACGCCGTTAATAACCTGAAAGGCCTAAGAATATATGTGTCAGGCCCCGTGCTAATTACTATCGATTAACACAAAATAAGCGCATAATCACGGAAGCTTAAAATCAGGGCTTAAAGTTTTTTTTTCGAAATACAATGGCCTGAACTTCAAATCATTCATTCAAAATATTCGATAATCAAAATAGAAGTTAGCTCGAACTCAATACTGCAAGTAACCACATAATTCAATTCAAAATACAGATCCCCCAAATACAATACAACACGGGGCATCCCCCGGTCAATACATATCATAAATAAACTGGGACTCAGGGATGAGGGGATCGACCAGCTGAACTTCCACTCTGCCCAGCTTGGTTACCTAAAGCTCCTGCAAATGGGCACGCAGACCCAAAAAGACAAAGCAGGAAACAAAATACGAGGTCAAGCCTCAGTACGAAGAGCTATCAAAGCAGATAAACATGCAACATGCCACAAATCGATGCTATGAATGCATGAGGGCTATCAAGAAATCGGATAGCTAGACCAGTCTATCAACGGGCAACTAAAATCAAGCCTCTATACCACACACAGCCAATCAGCCGGTGGAAATCATCGGTCCGGGATCATCGGGGCCCGTCAGCCCATCACAGCTCGGTGGTAGACACTCGAATCCGGTAGTCACCACTCCGACGATAGCGTTGGACTTTTCGGACACGACTCAACAGTCGGCCAGTCACAACGTGGCACCCAATCAGGTAATCAAATCAATCTGTCAAAGGCTCAAGATGTATGCAATGAATGTCATTCAATAATCAATGCGTAAGCATACCGTTTACAAGACGTGAAACAGAACAGAACACAATCAATTTCCTCATCTAAGATCACGCAATTCATATAGCAGCAGTTCACAACATCGAAGAACAGACATGCTCACGCTCAAGCTGCTAAGAGCTGCTCAATTCGTACCTTTCCTCCTTCGAATTACCTAACAGATTCCTCCTGGCTCAAA
>KV019612.1:54841-74062 GCA_001598015.1 Dorcoceras hygrometricum | reverse complement strand
AAAACAACGCAAATGCTACCAGCAGCAATGGTTACGTCACGCCTACGTCACCAAATCTATCGATAGCACTCGCAACTGATTCCACAAGCCATCTGCTGAAATAATAGTCAACACTCCAAAATGTTGACTAACACGCGTCACTTCCTCACTCAAAAGCGCGCCTGCTGATCAGCAGCAACCAAAACAACGTAAACGCTACCAGCAGCAACGGATACGTCACGCCTACGTCATTATATCTATCGATAGCTCTCGCGACAATTACTCAACCCATCTGCTGATCTCTTTCACAAACGCATCTGCTGAATCTAATAGTCAACGCTCCAAAATGTTGACTAACACGCGTCACTTCCTCACTCAATCTCACGCTACGCACGATGTCTGCCAGCAGCAACTTCAAATTCGAAACATAAAACCAGCAGCTCTCATTGCGTCACGATGACGTCACCTCTGCTGATTCAAAAATCCACCAGCAGGAGTTACAGTAACTTTGACCAGCGTTGACTTCACCCAAAAATCGATATTTCTCATTCTTAAACTAACGTTACAGCTTTCGAATTCAGCAGAAACTTCAATCCTATCGCAAATTCCTCCAAACACACGTGATTAATCCCAAATCCAATCAATTAATCACTAATCTAAATTCTCAATCCTCACAATATGAACCTCTGTAATTCTCTTAGGTACAGCCCACTCCCAAACTGCTGCTACTTTGGATGGTTCTACTACTATACCACTCTTAGATATATATGACCAAGAAACGGAACCTTTTCAAGCCAAAATTCGCACTTACTAAATTTAGCGAAAAGTTGTTTAGTTCTTATAATTTCAAGCACACACCTAAACTGGTTTGAATGCTCTGTTATGTTTTTAGAATAAATCAAGATGTCATATATGAACACGATTAAAAATTTATCTAAGAAAGGTTGAAACACCCGGTTCTTTAAATCCATAAACCTGAAAGCGTTTGTTAACCCAAAGGGCATCACAAAAAATTCTTAATGTCCATAGAGTGTTCTAAAAGTAGTATTCCTCTTTGATCTTTAGCTGATGATATCCAGAGCGAAGATCTATCTTATAAATATAGTTGCACCTTGTAGCTGATCAAACAAGTCGTCGATCCTAGGGAGAGGATATTTTTTCTTAACTGTTAACTTATTCAACTCCCTATAGTCGATGCATACACGCATATTACAGTTCTTTTTCTTGATGAACAATACAGGAGCTCCCCATGTTGAAGTTCTAGGACGGATGACACCCTTATCTAAAAGGTCTTGGATTTGATCTTTTAACTCCTTCATCTCTGTAGGAGCAGTATGGCGGCTTAGATATAGGAGCAGCTTCAGGTATTAAATCAATAGCAAACTCTAGCTCCCGATATGGTGGCAGACATGATATGTCTTCTGGAAATACATCAAGGAATTCGTTCACTGCTTCAACATTTTCCAGTTTAGACTTCTTATCCTCTACTATGCATAACGAACTAACTATAAATCCTTGATATCTCTTCTTTAAATAACTCTGGGCTTTCAGTGCTGATATCAGCTTAGGGGTTCCATTAAATCTATCAGCTTGGAACAAAAATGGTTTTCCGTGGGGTGGTTTGATCTCAACGTTCCTTTGCTTAAAATCTATAATTTTTCCGTACATAGTTACCCTTTAAGATCTATATTGTAAAAACACTATTGGTTAACAAATTTTCTCCTGATGGAATATTAACACAATAACCGATATCTAAAACTTCTATTCACAAAGATAATTTGTGAGACCTGAATGATTAACGATTAATTAGGATAATTAACCGGGTTCTAACATCGACCAGATTGGCGCGAGATGGACTCCGAGCTGGATTACTTTGTTGGGAGTGAGCTGGTCGATGTAAGGAGCAACTTCGAGCTGGTGTGCTTCGAATTAATATTTGGAGCAGCTTAAAGCTGTTATGCTGCGAATGAGCATGGAGCAGATCCTTCTACGGTAAGCTGTTGGTAGATAATAACACAGGAACGACCATCTTTGGGAGCTTTGTTGCTTGAGAGCAAGCTGGTCTGGGAGGAACACCTGAGTTGGATAGCTGGACGTTCCAAGGATACCTGTCGCGAGCTGTTTGGTATGAACAACTTACAAGTAAACCATTCTGGTAGGCGTAGCGAGTGTGGTCTCATGAGTTGATTTGATGTATTGAAGCATGAGCTGTTGGATATGGACCAGATTAGGCGCAAGCTACCAGGTAAGGACCGTGTTGTTTCTGCGAACTATCGACAGCTCTGGAGTATCGTGAATCAGGGAGAAGCAGGCGTGAGCTGTTCCAGGTATACGTTGTTTCTATAGGGCTTGGAGAACGGGGTGATGACAGCAAAATATAGCATCCTGAGCTGACAGATAGGATGCGTGCTGATCTGAGTTCCTCCAAGATGGGTGACATGGACTTTAGGCATTGAAGTTAGTGCGAGCTGGTAGTGTAGCATCTCTGAGCTATTAGTTGTGGAGTAGCACAGTTTGAGCTGGATTCAATTTTGGATTCGCAGTGTTCAGAGCTGAGTAGTTATATTAGGACCATTGCGTTGTGCTGCTGGGATAGAACAGCTTAGGCGGAAGCTGATAGTGGACAGCAGGTTCCGCGAGAGCTGTTGTCCTTGCGAGCTGACCAGTGCGTAAACTGGTCTGGGCTGTAATATATTACTACCTTGGTCATTGTGAGTTGTTTCCGTTGGTCAGATCCGGTAGAAGTTGGCATAGCTCTCCTGAGCTGGATGGGTGAAAGCTACGTACACAAGAGCTGAGCCATGCGCTAGTGCTGTTGAACGTGTGGGCTAAGCTGTGAGCGTGATCTGTTGGTGTGTGCACGCTGTTAGTGGAAGCTTCCTGAGTTGTGTGTCTAAGCTGGTGTGAGCTTAGAGGTTGAAGCTGAGCTGAATCCTCTGAGCTGGTCGGAATGCATAATCTGATCGGAGTCGTGAGGGTGTAAGATGTTGAGAGCTTGAGCTGTGCTGGATGTGAGATCTGGTCCCTTAGCTTCGAGCTGAGCTGGGTACTGTGCGAGCTGGTAGGAGTGCAACCTGAGCTGTGTGCGTTGTCAGGAAGGACGCATGCTTTGTTGTGTGAAAATGCCTAAGCTGGAGCAGATGAGGTCTGAGCTGATGGAAGGTACTGTAGACCAGATCTGGAGCTCGGTAGTATATATATAGGACGTTGACCCGCTACTTAGTCATTCTTTACCCAAAATATCTATCTCCTCCAGCGTACTTGAGAAGCTATCTCTCTCGAAACCCTTGTTGGTACTATTCACGCATACCATTTGTTTACCCGATCTCCGGAGCTTGTCCAACCGGTTTTGTTCATGAGAGGTACCATTGGAAACCACTTTCCAAACCCGTCATTTACTTACCGATATCACGGTCGGAGGTGGTCGGAGGAGAAAGAACGAAGTAGAGGAGTGCGTATTGTTCGTTGTCTCTCCTATTCGCGAGACTCGTCGGAGCTGGTAAGTACAAGCGGTTGCTGAGTGATGTAAGACCTGGGGTTGGTCTCCCCGAGCTGGTTAGTGCTCCTGTTGCTCCTGGCACAGCAGTGGGGGAGCTAGCGTGACTTGTCTATGCTGAGCTGGCGTGAGCTCTGTACTGCCGTGAGCCTTGTGAGGCAGTTGGTAAGACTCAAGCAGGTACGGATTGAGCTTATATTTACAGCTTTGAGATAGGCATGGTAATCTGTTTATGCGTGTTGTTTAGCTGTGCAATGTGTTCTGTATTTTAGCCTATGATAGTTTGCTTTGTAGGCTGATTCTTTAAGTTGCTATGCGTATTGCATGCTATTTCTGATGTTTTGTTATGTTGGTATATTATTGTATTTTGTTGCATGTGATTTGTTGATTTGGCAAGCATACACATCATGTTGAGCCTGTAATGCATCTGCATAGAATATCAAGCTCCTCCCTTGGGATCTGCGTGCTATTCTGTGATTTCAGCCTATGCCCCTTTGTGATCTTTTGCTAGTCGTTGCTGTTGTTGTGCTCTTCTATGATCTGTTGTTGGTCGACCCTGTTAGCGAGCTCCTTCGTAATATTCTGCTAGCCGTTTTGTGTTTCGGGCTTTCCTTGTTGTCCTCTGTTGGCCTTGTGTATTGATCTGTATGTAACAAGAAGCTTGTTTATGGGTTTATTGAGAACGATCGGCTAATTACCGTGCTTCTCTATTTGAGGATGATCGGCTAACTACCGTGCTCCTCTTCTCCCTGTTGTTGGATGGTTTGCCGCTATGAGGCGAGTGGATAGCTATCACGCTCTCATGATCTTGGGCACCAGCAGGTTGAGCTGTTCTTACTTCTGGTACTGCGTGTTGAGATGAGTAGATAGCTACCATGCTCTATGGCCACAATTGTTTGTACTTCCAGCAGTGGAGTTGTTCTGCGATCCTTGTACCTCCAGCTGTTGAGCTGTTCCTGCGAGCAGTGTACCTCTAGTTGTTGAGTGTTTCTGTGAGCGTTATATCTCCAGTTGTTGAGTCGTTCCATGATACCCGATAATGCATTGAACCTTTCTTCATGCATTGCACGCATCTTGTTCATGCTTTATTGTTTGTTGTTGTTGATTGCACTTCGTACTGAAGTTTAACCTCGTTTGTTTCCCTTGGGACTGCTTTGGCCGTGTGTTGGAAATTGCAGGCCTTTTTCAGGTAGTTCAACCGGTCCGTGAGTGAGGCAGTTGTTACAGTCCCAGGTGTGGGTTCCCAGTTATATATATATGTTCTATATCGAGTCACTTCCAGGGGATTCCCTTTGTAGTTGTGTATATTGACTTGATTCATTTGGAGGCATGTAAATATATATTTAGTTAGCTGGCTTATTATGTTGTGAATTTTAATCCAAAAATCGTATTTGGAGTATACGCCTATGTTGAATGATGTATTTCAAGGTCAGACCAAAAAGATAAATTTTTAGCCACTTTTGAAGCTTCCGTGTTTTGCATGTTGTATCTGCGTTTATAAGCACCGGGCCTGACATTTTGGTATCAGATCTTAAACTGGGATAAGCTCGTTTCATTTCTATCACACTCTAGTCTAGGCACTGTGTTTTGTCCTCTTGATTTTTCTTGACTACATGATTACCTGTCTTTGTTTATGCTTACTTTGTGTGCCACCTAGAGGTTGCTTAGGAGATTTTTAGGTAGAGCTATTAGATCGGTGATAGTCAAGCTGAGAGTTCGAGTGGTGAGGAGGATGTCCCTCAGCTGAGAGCTCCAATGCGTGGTTGTGCGAGATTATTAGAAGCTGAGGTGGGGCTTGTGACTCGACGAGCGGATGCGTGGAGCCCATTCGGACCAAGTTCCGTTGGATGATCCTCCTACATTCACTAATGCTGAAGATGGTCTCGCAACCGAGGGATGTCCGTGAAAGTCAGGTTGTTCTACCGTGTTCAGATGAGACGAGACTGAGTTTGGCAACGTTCCAGGTGAGAGATGCGCAGTGGTGGTGAGATGCTTCTCCAACGAAGGCAGAGATGGGAGCATTAGATTTGTGATAGATTTTCTGTGCTGCCTTACATCAGAAGTACATCCCTGAGTTGTCCTATAGCAGAAAGGAGCGTGAGTGTGATCATGGTGCAGGGTGATTTGAAGGTGACTGTGTGTGTGAGACAGTTATTTTTCCTTCTTGCCTGTGTTCTTTCGTTGCTGGACGTGTAAGAACAAAGTGGAATAGATTGCCGAAGGGATCGAGAGGTGGCCTTCACCCATTGGCGTAGCAGCTTCCCTTTTTCCTCCTTTGCAGATGCTGTGGACCGAACGATAGACATCGAGGATAGCGCTTTGTGATCAGAGTGTCGCAGCAGGATTCGTCTGGAGGTTCTTCGCATGTGCTACCTTCCCCATTCTCAGTTCCAACGATCGGGTTATTAGCCATCGGATATGTTTAGAATCAGGTAGCCTTCTTAATCTCAGCACTCTTGACTCCAGTGTTCTCGTGTGATCGCTTTGTTGTGAGGGCAAGCTGGCGAATGACCAGAGGATTTGTAGCAGGATTTTGCCTTTTTTTAGATTTTCCTGCAAGAGCTGTGTTGACACGAGGACATCACACGCATGTGTTTTGCTCTGTGTTTTTAGCGCGGGTTGATTCGATCCCCACCTTGTTCGTGTGATGTCATGTCTGCTAGTACTCTTGCCGGGGTGTGTTGGGTGTCTCGTGAGATAGTGCTGGAGTGTTTAGCTAGATGAGGAGCAGTTGTTGGTGGTTTTCCTATTGTTCGATAGCTCTTGACGGCTTCCCGGACGAAGTTCCTGGATTTTCTCTTGGAGCACGAGAAATCGTTTCAGCTTGGAGTTGGTGCCAAGATCTATCCCTCTAAGCGCTTGTGTGAGCTGATTAATGCAACGATCGAGACGTTGGAACGACGTAGGATGCATCAGCCCGGATGGGATCTTTGGACGTGTATCATGATTTGACCTCAGGCTCTTGTGATTATAGTGGCGCAGCAAAGGCATAATGGTTCTTGGTTGTGGCTCGTGCAGAGTTGAGCTTTCAGCTCTGTGTCAAGCTAGACGCTTTGAGCTGAGTAGCAGCTTAGAGCATGCTCGACTAATGTCCCCATGGTGGAACAGGTCTTTTAGAGGAAATGACGAGGTGGTGCGTCAACCATGTAGCGAGATTTCATGATGTGCCGGTGTTCGACAGAGCCCAGCAAGAATTCTTGGTACATTTTTCCGCGTTTCGATGAGATTTTGACAGCTTTGAAGTTTCCATTTGCTAGGATAGTAGCTAGCCTCCCCAACCAGATCTCCAATCTGAACTGACCATGCAGTATTTGGAAGGCATGCTGTGAGTAGTAGTGGTGTTTTTGATGATGGTTGACAAGATTCCCTGGTCTTGGTAGATTTTTCGAGTCGTTTTAACGATCGAGTGGTGTTTGAGATGAAACTTGTTGGAGATTTTTGCAGGGTGAAAGGTGCTGACCGCCTTTTCGGCTGGTTGAAGTGAGGAAATATGTGGGCTTTAACAGATTTGTGCAGCATGTAGAGGACCAACACACACACTCTGATTCGACCAAGAACGAAAGCTGCGTTAGTTTGTTTGGCCAGATCATGCATATGAGGTGTGAATATCTGGAGTTCTAAGCTGTTGATCGCGTGTTTCCTTGCGAGCTCTTTTGTGTTTGTGTAGAGCTAGTTCTTCAAGGGTAAATTAGCTCTTAGATTTCTCAGTCAGCAAGAAATTGTTGGAGTAGATTGAATCTCGAGCATGCAGAATTGCGAATGCCGGCTGTGTGTTGTCGATTCATGACGAGTTTCATGTGTCCCATCCGAGGATAATGTGAGCCAGATCCTTCCTTTGCGCTAAAGACTGATGGAGTGAGCTGGACAAGACCCTGAACTCCATTTTACCACCAGTAAGGATTCCTCATTTGTGTCTTGTTTCTTCTTAGTTGAGTGCTGTTTGCAACCTGGTGGTGTGATTTTGGTGATTTCCACCTTGATGGTTTGTGCAATGTTCTTTTCTGTTTTGTTTTGTTTTGTTTTGTTTCGTTTTGTACGAGCTGCTATTGGTATAGCAGCGTAGTAGCAATCAGCTTGAAGGTGTTGTTTTTTGAGAAAGAGATGATCTGTAGAGAGAGAGTTCTACTCCGAAATGTTTCATAGGAAGCTGCGTTGGTATTTCGTCGTGAATCGTGTTAGGGAGATCAGCCTAGAAGTGACAACTTCGTGTAGCACTATGTAGCGTAAGCTATTAGGAGCGGCAGTGTAAGCTTAGTTCAGCTTAGGGATGTTCTGGGTACCCTGGACTGGGTGTTAGCATCACGAGTGTAGTGCCACTTCGTTTCGTTGGTAGAAGCTTTGGAGTAAGCCGTTTGTGACTTCTTATGTAGACCCATGCTATTGGTGGTCTTCAGTAGATGATAGTTGGTTGCAGTTTTGGCTTTGGCAAGGTTGCTCGTGCTCATCAGTTTTGACCTTGGATTTTGAGGACTAAATCTCTTAAGTTGGGGATAAATGTGAGACCTGAATGTCTATCGATTAATTAAGAAAATTAATCGGGTTCTAACATAGACCAGATTGGGTGCGAGCTGGACTCCGAGTTGGGTTACTTTGTTGAGATTGAGTTGGTTGGTGTAGGGAGCAACTGCGAGCTGGTGTGCTTCAAATTATTCTTTGGAGCAGCTTAAAGTTTTTATGCTGCGAATGAGCATGGAGCAGGTCCTTCTGCAGTAAGTTGTTGGTAGATAATAACACAGGAGCGACCAGCTTTGGGAGCTTTGTTCTTGAGAGCAAGCTGGTCTGCGAGGAACACCTGAGATGGATAGCTGGACGTTCCAAGGATTCCTGTCGAGCTGTTTGGGGTGAACAACTTACAAGTAAACCATTATGGGAGGCGTAGAGTAGCATAGCAGAGGTAAGCTGGCATGGTCTCATGTTGATTGGATGTATTGAAGCACGAGCTCTTGGATATGGACCAGATTAGGCGCAAGCTACCAGGTAAAGACCATGCTATGTCTGCGAGCTGTCGATTGCTCTGGAGTATCGTGCAGCAGGGAGCAGCAGGCGTGAGATGTTCAAGGTATACGCTGTTTTTGTAGGGCTTGGCGAACAGTTTTGGGTGATGACAGCTGAATAGACCATCCTGAGCTGACAGAGAGGATGCGAGCTGATCTGAGTTCCTCCAAGATGGGTGATGTGGAGTTTAGGCAGTGACGTGAGTAGAGCTGGCAGTGTAGCAGCTCTGAGCTGTTAGTCGTGGAGTAGCACAGTTGAGCTAGATTAGGTTTTGGGTTAACAGCGTTCAGAGCTGAGTAGTTATATTAGGACCATTGCGCTGTGTTGTTGGGATAGAACAGCTTAGGCGGAAGCTAAAAGTGGACAGCAGGTTCCGCGAGAGCTGTTGCCCTTGCGTGAGCTGACCAGTGCGTAAACTGGTCTGGGCTGTAATCTGTTACTGCCATGGTCATTGTGAGCTGTTTTCGTTGTTCAGATCCGGTAGGAGTTGGCGTAGCTCTCCTCAGCTGAATGGGATGAAAGATGCATACAAAAGAGCTGAACCGTGCGCTAGTGATGTTGAACGCATGGGCTGAGCTGTGAGAGTGATCTGTTGGTGTGCGCAAGCTGTTAGTTGAAGCTTCCTGAGCTGTGTGTCTAAGCTGGTGTCTAGAGGTTGAAGCTGAGGTGAATCCCCTGAGCTGGTCGGAGTGCGTAATCTGATCGGAGTTGTGAGGTGTAAGCTATTGAGAGCGTGAGCTATGTTGGACGTGAGATCTGGTCCATTATCTCCGAGCTGAGCTTTGTACTGTGCGAGTTGGTAGGAGTGCAACCTGAGCTGTGTGCGTGGTCTGGAAGGACGCGTGATTTGGTGTTGTGAAAGTTCCTAAGCTAGAGCAACTGAGGTCTGAGCAGATGGAAGGTATTGTATACCAGATCTAGAGCTCGGTAGTATATATATAGGACGTTGACCCGTTACTTACTCATTCTTTACCAAAAATATCTATCTCTTCCAGCGTACTCGAGAAGCTATCTCTCTCGAAACCCTTGTGGATACTGTTCACGCATACCCTTTGTTTTCCCGATCTCCGGAGCTTGGCCGACTGGTTTTGGTCAAGACAGGTACCATTGGAAACCACTTCCAAACACGTCATTAACTTACCGATATCACGGCCGGAGGTGGTCGGAGGAGAAAGAATGAAGTCGAGGAGTGTGTATTGTTCATTGTCTCTCCTATTCGCGAGACTCGTCGGAGCTAGTAAGTACGAGTGGTTGTTGAGTTCTGTAAGACCTGGTGTTGGTCTCCCCGAGCTGGTTAGCGCTCCGGTTGCTCCTGGCGCAGCAGTGGGGGAGCTAGCGTGACTTGTATGTGCTGAGCTGGCGTGAGCTCTGTACTGCCGTGAGCCTTGTGAGGAAGTTGGTAAGACTCAAGCAGGTACGGATTGAGCTTATATTTACATCTTTGAGATAGGCATGGTAATCTTTTTATGCGTGATGCTTAGCTGTGTCGTGTGTTCTGTGTTGTAGCCTAAGCTGGTTTACTTTGTAGGCTGATTCTTTAAGTTGCTATGCGTATTTCATGTTGTTTCTGATGTTGTGCGGTCATGTTGGTATATTATTGTATGTTGTAGCATGTGATTCATTGATTTTGCAACCATACACATCATGTTTAGCCTGTAATGCATCTGCATAGCATATCGAGCTCCTCCCTTGTGATCGGCGTGCTATTCTGTGAGTTGAGCCTATGCCCCTTTGTGATCTTTTGCTAGCCGTTGCTGCTGTTGAGCTCCTCTATGATCTGTTGTTGGTCGTACCTTGTTATCGAGCTCCTTCGTAATATTTTTCTAGCCTTTTCGTGTTGCGGGGTTTCCTTGTTATCCTCTGTTGGCCTTGCGTGCTGATCTGTATGTACCAGGAAGCATGTTGATGGGTTTATTGAAAACGATCGGATAACTAGCGTGCTTCTCTATTTGAGGACGATCGGATAACTACCATGCTCCTCTTCTCCCTGCTGTTGGATGGTTTGCCGCTATGAGACGAGTGGATAGCTACCACGCTTTCATGAGATTGGGCACCAGCAGGTTGACCTATTCTTGCTTATGGTACTGCGTGTTGAGATGAGTGGATAGATACCATGCTCTCACATGCTCTATGGCCACTATTGTTTGTACTTCCAGCCATGGAGTTCTTCTGCGAGCCTTGTACCTCAGGCTATAGAGCTGTTCCTGCGAGCTTTGTACCTACAGCTGTTAGTGGATAGATACCATGCTCTCACATGCTCTATGGCCACTATTGTTTGTACTTCCAGCCATGGAGTTCTTCTGCGAGCCTTGTACCTCAGGCTATAGAGCTGTTCCTGCGAGCTTTGTACCTACAGCTGTTGAGTGTTTCTGTGAGCGTTATATCTCCAGCTGTTGAGTCTTTCCATGAGACTCGATAATGCATTGTACCTTTATTCATGCATTGCACGCATCTTGTTCATTCTTTGTTGTTTGTTGTTGTTTATTGCTCTTTGTACAGAGGTTTAACCTCGTTCGTTTCCCTTGGGTTTGCTTTGGCTGTGTGTTGGCAATTGCAGGCCTTTTTCAGGTAGTTCATCTGGTCCGTGAGTGAGGCAGCTGTTGCAGTCCCAGGTGTGGGTTCCCGTTATATATATATATGTATATATATATGCTATATCGAGTCATTTTCATGGGATGCCCTGTGTAATTGTGTATATTGACTTGATTCATTTGGAGGCATGTATATATATATTTTCTTAGCTAGCGTATTGTGTTGTGGTTGAGTGAGGCAGCTGTTGCAGTCCCAGGTGTGGGTTCCCGTTATATATATATATGTATATATATATGCTATATCGAGTCATTTTCATGGGATGCCCTGTGTAATTGTGTATATTGACTTGATTCATTTGGAGGCATGTATATATATATTTTCTTAGCTAGCGTATTGTGTTGTGGCTTTTAATCCAAAAATCGTATTTGGAGTATACGCCTATGTTGAATGATGTATTTCAAGGTCAGACCAAAAATAAAAAATTTTTGCCACTTTTTAAGCTTCCGTATTTTGCGTTTTGTATCTGCATTTATAAGCACCGGGCCTGACATAATTTCTTGGCAAAAGATGCTGATATAAATGAGTGCGTTGCACCAGAACCTAATAAATCTGAATTAGGCATAAATGCGACAACAAAGTCTGGTTGATCCTGTTCTGCTTTCATTACGTAGGCCGTACTGGTGATAATTTTTTTGGACTGTGGGCAATTCTTTGAAATGTGGCCTCGCTTACCACATTTATAACATACACCTTGACCAGCTCGGCACTGACCAGCGTGATTCTTCTTGCAGATTGGTAAAACTGTCTTATTCTCAATCTTGGGAACCGCGTTAATCGGTTGGGCTTGTACGGGTCCTGGTCCCTGAGACCTCTGTTGGTTGTTATTGTGTCTCTTGCCTGAGCTGAGTTCTTCGGTTTTTAACCTGGGCGGTTAGCGAACAGTTCCAATGAGAGTAAACCCAAGCAAGGTTCAGCTTTATTAAAAAAAATTAAAAAATAAATATAGTTTCTTTCAGCAAAATATTTACTGTAAGCACGCCCACAGTATCTTTCTAATTGAAATTAATACTGCTAGCATGCCTAAAGCATTTCAGTGTGAATGATTACTATTGGCGTGTTAAAGACAACGCCCGCCCTGCTTAATTACTTCTCTAAGGCATTGGGTGTGCATTTTCAAACCACAAATCAACCAAAATATTTTCTTCAGAGTGAGCGTTTTGATCGTGCTCGTGGGATATTCAAAGTCGGAGCTGTTCTCTGCAACCCGTCGTTCAGCGAAAAGACAAGTAAACTCTGTTTCTTGCTGCGTCTGTGAAATCATATTATTGTTCGCTTTTTCTCTGAGTACTTCTTGATTTATGTTTGCGTCTGTTTTAGAGTTTTGAGTAACGTTTAAAGGTTTTCAAATGATATTACGATCTCTAAGCTTTCAGCGGTTTCGAAAATGGTTTTTTTTTTAAGTTCTCAAATGTTTTACAGAAGAGTTTCCACTACAGTTGGAGCTGTTGTCTCTTTAAAATTTATGGGTTGCATGAGAGTAACTTCAAAGTAGAGTTTTCTATATGTTTCCAGTAGTCATTGGATGGTTAAGAATGAAGTTCCGAGCTGATAGGCAGAGCTGGTCTAGCTAGAGCACTGTTCTGGACTGATAATTTTAGCTTATCTGTTTGAACTTCTCCAAGATATTTTTAGTGCTCGTGTTGGATGGTTAAGGATGAGGTTCCGAGCTGATAAACAAAGTTGGTCTAGCTAGAGAACTGTTCTGGCCTGATAAGCTTAGATAACGTGTTCGAACTTCTCAAAGATATTTTCAGTACTCGTCCTGGATGGTTAAGGATGAGGTTCTGAACTGATAGGCAGATCTGGTCTAGCTAGAGCGCCGTTCTGGACTAAAAAGCTTATCTAGTCTATTCGAACTTCTCCAATTTTTTCTTCACATGGTTCGTTCGATCATTTTGGTTCGTGGCTTGATCCCCGAACTGTTCCAGTTTACATTCGTGGTTGGCTTATTTTTCCAAGATGGTTTCATTGTCCAGCCCGCTCGCGATCTGGTTTCATTATTCAGCCCACTCGCGATCTGGTTTCACTGTCCAGTTTGCTCGCGATCTTTTTCCCCTCCGAGCTACTCTCAGCTCGTGATCTTGTCTAATTACCCTAAGCTTGGTTGACTTTCCCTAATCTGACTTGACCAACTAGTTGTGAGCTGTTTTCTTCTCCGAGATGTTTTACGCTCGTAAGATGTTTTCTTCTCTGAACCATTTCTATGCTCGTAATCTGTTTTGCTCACTCAGAGCTGTTTTTACGCCCGTGATATTTTTTCTATTCTGATCTGATTTCAGAATTTTTAGAGCTATGCTACACCAGTAGTTCTTCCAAATAAAAATGGAGTTTTGTAGCAACGAACCTCTTCTGTGCGATCTATTATTTAAAATTTTTAAATGATATGTGGCAAGGTTACGAAGGAGAAATGACAGAAGTTTTCCTGCCATGTTTTATATAGTTTAACGGAACTAATTTCTAAGTTTTATGACTTGTGGCGAAGATTACCGACAGTCAGCATATGAAGGATAGGGACGCTGACTTACGCACCTGTGTGCCCCTTCAATCAGCAAGGATAAGGATTATGAGTTGAC
This sequence comes from Dorcoceras hygrometricum, assembly GCA_001598015.1. Classification (NCBI taxonomy): domain Eukaryota; kingdom Viridiplantae; phylum Streptophyta; class Magnoliopsida; order Lamiales; family Gesneriaceae; genus Dorcoceras; species Dorcoceras hygrometricum. The sequence continues at coordinate 60,427 of KV019612.1, read as the reverse complement.
GAACCTATATACCCCTTCACATAGTACTGATTGGGATTTATTTCCCCACAGGCCTGAGATCAGATGAACTTGATCAAGCGACTAGATGTAAGGAAACATTCTGCGCCACATCTCATACATAAAAATGAATGGGTTATTTTATACCACATATTTAATAAAGTTTATGATATATGATTACATCCTTGTTAATCTTATTTTTAAACTGTGTGGAGCTTTGCTTTTACTAGATTTACCTGCTGAGCCCATAGGCTAACTAGCTTGCATGGTTGCAGGTGAGGAGTCTTGAGAGCTGGCCAACGCTAGCTGGAACAGATCGGGGATGTGTGTTTATCAAAAGACCAGTGTTTCTGTACTGCAACAGGCCAAATACCTTTTTGTAAACAAAATTGTATCAGACTATTTCAGTTCGAAGTGTTTCTAAACTGATTTCTATATATTTGTATCAAAAGATTTTTAAGTTAGTATTCGTACTCCCATCTTGTTCCCTCTAAGCTGATACAGCTCGCGAGCTGTTTTGTGTTGAATGTTTACATTATTACAATTATTGTTTCCCAACCCATGTGTGATCAACTCACGTAAATGTCACCAGTTCTCACGTTGCAAATTCCTAATCTGTTTGGATATGCATGATTGGAATCATTCTTTCCGTCACACAACCATCCATGAAATTATCCTTTAAATTCCATAAATTAAAAAGTTGTGCGTTTTCAGAGAGCTTCCTAGATTTTTTTGAAAGAAATGGTGGACTAGGGTGCCAAAACTTGGTATCGGAGCATGGTCCTTGAGATAAACACTTTCCTCCAATCCGAGACAGCTTTCTTCAACCGCTCTCTTCAGTTTGTGAGTTTTTGTAAGTAATGTATGCTTTTATTCTTGTTGGTCACATGGTGGATTTGGGTAAAGTTACAGATCACGTCAGGAAGAGGTAGAGGAATAAGGAACCCCATGTCTGGAGATGCTAACTCGAACGATAGCAATTGTGTCTTAGCTGGGATGGATCAGTTGTTAGAGAGTTTCATGGAACAATCAAGCCAATGGATGTCAGGCCTCGTGCTCACAACAGAGATAAACAATGCACAAACAAGCGGAAGCTAATAAAAACCGGGTAAAATTATTTAGCTTTTTGTCCTGACGGTTTAAAACGATATAATTAAAAATAGTATTGTCAGGCCTCGTGTTCACAACAGAGTAAAAACCCAAACACATGCGAAAGCTTAACAAAAAGTGGGTAAAATTTTTTGCTTTTAGGCCCGACGGTTTAAAACATATAATTTAAAATAGAACAATACTCAAAATAAGTTCCCAGTTTACAAACCAACAAAAGCAAGTATAGCATCAATACAAATAAAAGTATCAGACTCCACATCAAAATACATCAACAAAGCACAGGGCATCTCCCCGGCTACTAGACTGATACATATATATATGCTATACGCTACTGGGATACTCAACCACCTCCTGGGGCACCGCCAACTGGATTACCTCATCTACATGCTGTATGACCTGGACAACACAACAGGCAACCAACAAACCAAGCCCCAGAGGGACATGGGGTCAAACCCCATTACGGAGAGCAAATAAACAGCAAAGATACAGCATAAATAAAATGCAGATTCTATGCATGAGACACCGGATAAAAACAGGAGGCTACGACCAACAAGGGAGCCAAAGAACTCAAGGCATAGCTCAATCAAATCTGCCATATATATATGCTATACGCTACTGGGATACTCAACCACCTCCTGGGGCACCGCCAACTGGATTACCTCATCTACATGCTGTATGACCTGGACAACACAACAGGCAACCAACAAACCAAGCCCCAGAGGGACATGGGGTCAAACCCCATTACGGAGAGCAAATAAACAGCAAAGATACAGCATAAATAAAATGCAGATTCTATGCATGAGACACCGGATAAAAACAGGAGGCTACGACCAACAAGGGAGCCAAAGAACTCAAGGCATAGCTCAATCAAATCTGCAACGGATAGGTGGCCACTGTGAGTGTAGGACATGTGGGAGTTACGCACTCACCCCTACTCGCTCACCAATACCAGGTGCATCAATCACTCCACCTGTTGTTGCCCAACCTATGAACTGTGGTAGTTAGCCACTCGGCGCATAGGGGCTAACTCATCCCAGCAGGGAGATAAGAGTGCGGTATTGCCGCTCGCCCTCGCTTCCTGGTAAGAAAACAACAACAATGCAACAAGACACGACTTCCGAAGTACAATGTACGATATAACTGAGATATGAAATGCGAGTGATGCGAATGCGTGTATGCATATAACAACAAGCAGTAAACACTGGCAGCCATACACGTAAACAACAAACAGCCATCACTGCATTTACTCATGCCAACCTCACGCTGTAACAAGATCGAATCCGTACCTTAACACTGAGCAACAATTTGCCAAATGCAAAGCCTGAGAATACTGACTCCAACTTGTAAAACATACGCAATATTTAGGGAATCATCAACTCAAAACTCACGGCCAACACACAAAATCTCACGGCTGGGAGTCCCAAGCTCAACCAGCAAACACCACCCTAATACAACTTAACAGGGAGCTAAATCACAGCTAGGAAATGAGATCTCAACAACTAAACTCGAAAACTACCTGCACGCACAACTCACGGCCGAGAGCAGTAGCTTCGCGATCTCTCCCCAGCAAACACTAGCTTCGGAAACTGGTATAGGGTGAAAGAGCTTTCCAAGAGGAGTCCAACGCTACCTCGAACATGAAAAAAGGTGGCCGGAATCGATGGGAATCTACCGAAGAAGCTCACGGTGAACAGTAGTCGAGGGTTCGAGAAACAGAGAACGAAAGGCTGGAAATTTTCGAATTATGGGAACTGATATCATTGATGGATCTGTGTATACAGATCCAGATCTTAGTTTTGAGTTACACAAAACTTGTTATTATGTTACTAATGTTTCTACTATTTGTGCAGATGTTAGCTGGAAATGAACAGTAGAAAGCTGATGAACAGTAGAAATCTTATGAACTGTAGAGATCTGAACGTAGAGAAGATCATCAGTAGATAAGATGCATTCAGAAGTAGATGAGTTGCAAACAGAAGCTGGAGAAGGTGGATTCAGCAGTAGAAGGATTCAGCAGTTGTGAAGAAGAAATGTCTGAATTGAGGCGAAAGAGAAGTATTCAGCAGTCGTGACGTCATCCAAGCTTATTGAAGATTTCAGCAGTCGTGACGTCATCAAAAGCTAAGCAGCAGTGAGATGTATCAGATCTGATACAGTAACTCAATCAGATCTGATACTGTAGTAGACCAAGAGCTGAAAATAGTAAATCGCATTTTCGGAGGCCTAAACGAAGGAATTCGGCCAAAAACAGGGGAGCTCACTTCTTTAGCAGTGAGTCTTGCTCGTTGGGCCGTTTCGGAGGGAATAGCACAGGTCTCATTAGAAAATGTGATGTCTGATCAGTTGTTGAAGACAAGAGGAGCAGCTGATCAGAAGTTGAAAGCAGATGTTGATCAAAAGATAAGAAGAAATTAACATAGACCAGCTGGAGCGCTAAGGGAAAGATGGACCAGCTGGACCAATAAGAAGTCAGGATCAGCGGTTGATACAACAGGTGGATCAGCAACCTTGACGTCAGCAGAATCAGCGGTTGAACAAAGAACAGTTATCCGGCTATGAACTGAAGAGAACGATTCAGCAGTGAGCTACAGTACGTTCAGATTAAGATGTCAGCAGAAGATTAATCCAGTCGCAAGCTACAGTGTTGAACAAATTATTGGAGCACATTCAGCTGTTGGAATGCAATCAACGCTCAAGATGGATAGAATCAATGGCTGAGATTGAGTCGTGCAAAATGCCTTAAATCAAGGGAACAAGATTTGTACTATTCTGGGAAATAGTACAATATACAGAGGATGGTTGCACACATTTGGAAAGAAGACAAATTGGCCTTGACAAGCGCAGAAGGGATTTGAACCTACTGTCTAACGGCCATATTTGGAGAGAAGCTTTATATACGAAGATTTTGAAGAAGACAAGTGATCAATCCATAAGGAACAAATCTTAGTGCAAAAACAGAGGGAAGAACAAAGAAGAACGAAGCAGTCGATTACCATTAGAGGGGATCTTACAACGACTTCGACTGCTGAGTTCTAATTAGCTTTTGTAGAACATTTCCCTAGTGTGTTAGATTCATTCATTCGAGAGTTGTTCTTACACTGTAAATCTCACACAAACACAGATTCACTCGCATATTTTGAGAGATGTGCGTAATTGCTTAGCGAGTGAATCAAAACCCAAATGCAAATCAGATCCCGTCCAAGCACGACGACGTTAAACTCTGTGTTTGTAGCCTATCTCATAGAGGCATTAAACAAGTGATTGAGTGAACAGCCGAGGGCTGGTGGAGTCTAGGAGTATGTCTGATCAGTTGTTGAAGACAAGAGGAGCAGCTGATCAGAAGTTGAAAGCAGATGTTGATCAAAAGATAAGAAGAAATTAACATAGACCAGCTGGAGCGCTAAGGGAAAGATGGACCAGCTGGACCAATAAGAAGTCAGGATCAGCGGTTGATACAACAGGTGGATCAGCAACCTTGACGTCAGCAGAATCAGCGGTTGAACAAAGAACAGTTATCCGGCTATGAACTGAAGAGAACGATTCAGCAGTGAGCTACAGTAGATTCAACAGTGAGCTACAGTACGTTCAGTAGTGAGCTACGATAGTTTGTACATCCAGTCAAGAGCTACAGTGGATTGTTTAACCAGTCGATGGTACATAAATTTAGCGATATCAAAACGATGTCGTTTGGATAAATGGATACGACAGCGTTTTGCCTTCGCACTAAGATTCAGTCGATGGTTTTGCGATGATAAAACCAGCAGGTACTTCTTCTAAGGAAAAACAGCAGGCACTTCTTCTAAGAAAACCAGCAGGTAGCTACAGTGATCCAGACGCAACGATGAATTCAGCAGTAGCGCAAAGACAAAAGAAATCAGCTGTTGTGATTAAGATGTCAGCAGAAGATTAATCCAGTCCCAAGCTACAGTGTTGAACAAATTATTGGAGCACATTCAGCTGTTGGAATGCAATCAACGCTCAAGATGGATAGAATCAATGGCTGAGATTGAGTCGTGCAAAATGCCTTAAATCAAGGGAACAAGATTTGTACTATTCTGGGAAATAGTACAATATACAGAGGATGGTTGCACACGTTTGGAAAGAAGACAAATTGGCCTTGACAAGCGCAGAAGGTATTTGAATCTACTGTCTAACGGCCAAAGTTGGAGAGAAGCTTTATATACGAAGATTTTGAAGAAGACAAGTGATCAATCCATAAGGAACAAATCTTAGTGCAAAAACAGAGGGAAGAACAAAGAAGAACGAAGCAGTCGATTACCATTAGAGGGGATCTTACAACGACTTCGACTGCTGAGTTCTAATTAGCTTTTGTAGAACATTTCCCTAGTGTGTGAGATTCATTCATTCGAGAGTTGTGCTTACACTGTAAATCTCACACACACAGAGATTCATTCACATTCATTGTATAGTGAATGAATCTCAAACCCAATATAAAATCAGATCCCGTCCAAGCACATG
>KV019612.1:40779-54447 GCA_001598015.1 Dorcoceras hygrometricum | reverse complement strand
GCCGTGTGGCCGCCGTCCGGTGAATTCGTGGCAAAAGTGCGACGGTTGAATTTTGTTCTCTAGGGTTTGGTTCGGGGCTGTCCCGGGCAGCCCGTGAAGTTTTTCGGGCCGGTATGCGATGTCGGGCCCGGTTTTGATCGATTTTGAAATTTTAAGTTTTTGGGCCTAAAATTGTTTTAAACCCAATTTGATACAATTAAAATTAGTAAAATGTGATTTTAATTATGAAATGTGATTTTGTAATAAAATATGATTTTGTTGAATTAAAATTTGTTTTATCGGCAAAATGCGATTTTATTATAAAATACGATTTCGTAATTAGAATATGATTTTACGATAAATAATTAGATTATTTAAATTATGCATGTTAATTAGATTAATTGCATGATTGGGGTGATCGAGAGCCGTGCCCAATGTGTTAGGTGTATGCAATAGGTTTTATGTGATTTCGGTTTTTATATATTGATTATCATTTAAAGTGGGCCTGTTTGTGGCCCGTTCCCACCCCTTGATAAATGTATCCCTTATCTGTCATAGTAAATTTAAAAGTAAATTACTAGATTTAGTGGGAGGACATCCGAAGACGGTGGAGATGACGATCAAGATATTGAAGACCGAAGATCTATAAAACCGGAAAGCATTGTAATAGGATTGCATTGCATATTGCATTACCCCTAGGATTGGACCCAGGTCCGTGGCTGGCAACCACGGACCGCATAGCTCTCGCGATTGATCATCCCAATGTTTGTTTATATATTTGATATATATATTAAATGAATCCGCATGTTTGCATGTTTTAAATTAGATTTAAATATGCATGAGACCAAATTTTCAAAAATAAAATCCCTCGTTTTAAATTTGATTTAAAACTTATATCAAGATAAAAGTTTATTCGATAAACTAAAGGGTATTTAAAATTGTTTAAATTAACCCTACCTTCCATCAACAATGGGTGTACGTCGATGCTACCCGTATACATAGCCCGGCTCATATTATTGAGTGGGTCATGTATGCCGGAAAGCTGTCCACGCCATTGACAATTGTTGTGAGTCGGTCGGAACTCCTTTTAACGTTGGCTCATATTATTGGGGACGTTAAGGGGACCGTCCTTCACGACTCAACATTGATGGGTCAATCTTGACACGTGATAGTAAACGGCGTCATATTATTGGGCCCTTACTGGACGTGAGGTGAATGCATGGAGGTTGCACCGGCTGCAATCGGAAACTACCTTTCAGGGGTCATGGATGGCTGATATTATTCGGGTCCATGGTCGCTTGATTGGGCTCCGTGTACCCACTAAAGAAACCTGTTTTCTCGATTTAATTAGAGGGTGGTGAAATCGTTAAAATAGTGGGAGACTAATTCATAAAACTAAATGACCATGTTTTATGTCTTAGCGTTTATTTTTATATAGTCAGTAATGCATGTCTGTTTTCCTTTTCAGTATAACTGCTATAAAAATGGTTTCGATGAAAAACCCGCTTGCTGCTATACTGAATAGCAAAAGGTTCACCGGTCTGAACTACCAAGACTGGCTCCGCGGAGCCGCAATGGTTGTGGGCCCACGGCTAGCTGTATCCCTGAACCATTGAGGGTCACACAAGTACTAGATTCGAGATTCCCGCACGGATACTCAGCTCAATGTGTTGAGCTCGAGAAGAGGATTTTGGGGAGTGCGACTTCCTAAAAAGTCAACAGGGGTCAAACCGGGGTTTCCCGCTGTTGAGGGGCAAAACGGTCATTTTGCACTGGGGTTCTGAAAAATGGTTTTTCAGATTATATTATTCAGTTTCGGAAACTGAGTCGATCGGTCCGATCTGATCGGCGATCGGAGTTACGGTGAAGTCTCGGTGTTGGAGATGAACTGAATGTTCATCGTTGGACCCGGGCCCGTTGGGCCGGTCCAAGTCCAACACTTAAGTCTATTTAATTAGACTTAAGCTACGATTAACAAATGATCATTATCAAAACCCTAACCCTAAAGCACTAGCCGCCACCTCCTTTCCTCTCTCACGCCGCCGCCGCCGCCGCCGCCGCCGATCGTCGCCGGAAAATTGTTTCCGGCCAGTTCGACGAGGAGAATCCGTTCGTGCTGATCTCGTCAGAGCTTCTAGTGCAGCCTGACGAAGGAGTCTCGGATCTGGTCGTGGACCGGATTGGCGTAAACTACCGCAATCTACCGAGAAGAGACGGATTATTGTAATACCGGTTGGAGCCAGGCACAAGTGCCAGCGAGGAAACCCGCTTAAACGCCCTATGTATGACAATTATGAATTGTTGTTTTTCGTATTGATCGTCTCCCGGCACCTGTTTTATGTTCTTCCGCTGCCTCGCCGGGGGGCGGATCCGGATCCACAACAAGGAGTTCTCGCAGCTGCTGGTTGCGGAATCGGGTCTGTACACGATGTATAGATCAAATCTTCTAGTCGAACCTTCCGAGGAGGAAGAAGGGGAGACGTAGGATATTGAAGTCCGAACATCCATAAACAAATTGATTGTGTATTGTATTATGTTATTCATTCAGCACTTGCATTTAATTTAGCACGCATAACAGAAATCACACTTGCACATAGCAAACAGATTTAACATGCTGGTTTTACAGAAATCTATTTGCGCAAAGTTGTTTTAAAATATTAGGATTCAGTTCTGGTGTTTTACGCATGATTTTAATTCATGCCAGATCTGTATCCGGTGCTCTGTGTTTAATGTTCAGGAACCAGAGGTATTGCACCTCCGTTGGCAGCGCAAAATTTCAAATGTGTTTAACAGTAGCGCTTACTAACTCTTAGTTCCTGATTTTTGGACCTAACAAGTGGTATCAGAGCAGGTTGTTCTTGAACGAGCACTTATTTTAAAACGCATGTTCTTTGTTTTTAAAATGTTTTTTAAATTTTTTGATAAGCTTATATTATGAAGGCCAGATGAAAATGATTTGTTTTATATATAGAACTGGTTTTCTCTTGATGAACTGTCACGGAATGCGCGAGTTCCGTGCGGATGCCAAGATCCTATTTCGGTTGGGCTATAAGTTCACCTGGAGCGAGGCTCGGTGACAAGCACATGGGACGAAATAGGAGATATGAAAATCTGAGCTTTAGTTGTCACATTTTCTTTCTTGTTCTTCATATGTGAGTGACTCAGTAGCACATGTTTTTATTTGAAACAATATTTAAAGTGCTCAGATGGTATGCGGAATTTCAGCTGGTGCTTCATTTTTTTCTAAATGATTTGAGCTTATATTATAAAAGATAGGGAGAGTTTTTATTAATCTTTCTCTGCATCTATAAACTAAAGCAGAAGCACACTTTCGGCTATTTCAAAATCATATCATTCATACATACGGCTTTTCCCAATTTTGGTTTCCAAAAACTGTAAAATTCCTGCTGTCACGTAGTTTTTGTTGTGGCAGTGTAGGGAGAGCTTTATTTAAAATTTGTCGGGAAAACCAGTTTTCGATTCCTTTTTGATTCCCACAAAAAGGGAGAGAATTTGTTACTTCATGCATTTGTATTCCAAGTTTTGTGTAAATCAAAAAGGGATAGATTGATAGATCTGTGTAAACAGTTCCAGATCTTAGTTTTGAGTTACACAAAACTTTTTATTATGTTACTAATGTTTCTACTAAGAGTGCAGATGTTAGCTGGAAATGAACAGTAGAAAGCTGATGAACAGTAGAAATCTTATGAACTGTAGAGATCTGAACGTAGAGAAGATCAGCAGTAGATAAGATGCATTCAGCAGTATATGAGTTGCAAACAGAAGCTGGTGAAGATGGATTCAGCAGTAGAAGGATTAAACAGTTGTGAAGAAGAAATGTCTGAATTGAGGCGAAAGAGAAGTATTCAACAGTCGTGACGTCATCCAAGATTATTGAAAATTTCAGCAGTCGTGACGTCATCAAAAGCTGAGCAACAGTGAGATGTATCAGATCTGATACAGTAACTCAATCAGATCTGATACTGTAGCAGACCAAGAGCTGAAAATAGTAAATCGCATTTTCGGAGGCCTAAACAAAGTAATTTGGCAAAAAACAGAGGAGCTCACTGCATAGCAGTGAGTCTTGCTCGTTGGGCCGTTTCGGAGGTAATAGCATAGGTCTCATGTGAAAATGTGATGTCTGATCAGTTGTTGAAGACAAGAGGAGCAGTTGATCAGAAGTTGAAAGCAGATGTTGATCAAAAGATAAGAAGAAAATAACATAGAACAGCTGGAGCGCTAAGGGAAAGATGGACCAGCTGGAGCAATTTGAAGTCAGGATCAGCGGTTGATACACCAGGTGGATCAGCAATCTTGACGTCAGCAGAATCAGCGGTTGAACAAAGAACAGTTATCCGGCTATGAACTGAAGAGAACGATTCAGCAGTGAGCTACAGTAGATTCAGCAGTGAGCTACAGTACGTTCAGCAGTGAGCTACAGTAGTTTGTACATCCAGTCAAGAGCTACAGTGGATTGTTTAACCAGTCGATGGTACTTAAAGTTAACGATAGCAAAACGATGTCGTTTGGATAAATGGATACGATAGCGTTTTGCCTTCGCACTAAGATTCAGTCGATGGTTTTGCGATGATAAAACCAGCTGGTACTTCTTCTAAGGAAAACCAGCAGGCACTTCTTTAAGGAAAACCAGCAGGTAGCTACAGTGATCTAAAACCAGCTGGTACTTCTTCTAAGGAAAACCAGCAGGCACTTCTTTAAGGAAAACCAGCAGGTAGCTACAGTGATCCAGACGCAACGATTAATTCAGCAGTAGCGCAAAGACAGAAGAAATCAGCTGTTGTGATTAAGATGTTAGCAGAAGATTAATCCAGTCCCAAGCTACAGTGTTGAACAAATTATTGGAGCACATTCAGCTGTTGGAATGCAATCAATGTTTAATATGGATAGAATCAATGGCTGATATTGAGTCGTGCAAAATGCCTTAAATCAGGGGAACAAGATTTGTACTATTTTGGGAATAGTACAATATACAGAGGATGGTTGCACACATTTGGAAAGAAGACAAATTGGCCTTGACAAGCGCAGAAGGGATTTGAATCTACTGTCTAACGGCCAAAGTTGGAGAGAAGCTTTATATACGAAGATTTTGAAGAAGACAAGTGATCAATCCATAAGGAACAAAGCTTAGTGCAAAAACAGAGGGAAGAACAAAGAAGAACGAAGAAGTCGATTACCATTAGAGAGGAGCTTACAACGACGTCGACTGCTGAGTTCTAATTAGCTTTTGTAGAGCATTTCCCTAGTGTGAGATTCATTCATTCGAGAGTTGTGCTTACACTGTATATCTCACACACACACAGATTAACTCGCATATTTTGAGAGATGTGCGTAATTGCTTTGCGAGTGAATCAAAATCCAAATGAAAATCAGATCCCATCCAAGCACGACGACGTTAAACTCTGTGTTTGTAGCCTTTCTCCCAGAGGCGTTAAACAAGTGATTGAGTGAACAGCCGAGGGCTGGTGAAGTCTAGGAGTTCTTGCAGCTGCTGGTTGCGGAATCGGGTCTGTACACGATGTATAGATCAAATCTTCTAGTGAAACCTTCCGAGGACGAAGAAGGGGAGACGTAGGACATTGAAGTCCGAACTTCCATAAACAAATCGATTGTGTATTGTATTCTGTTATTCATTCAGCACTTGCATTTAATTTAGCACGCATAACAGAAATCACACTTGCACATAGCAAACAGATTTCACATGTTGGGTTTACAGAAATTTGTTTGCGCAAAGTTATTTTAAAATATTAGGATTCAGTTCTGGTGTTTTACGCATGATTTTAATTCATACCAGATCTTTATCCGGTGCTCTGTTTTTAATGTTCAAGAACCAGAGGTATTGCACCTCCGTTGGCAGCGCAATGTGTTAAACAGTAGCGCTTGCTAACTCTTAGTTCCTGATTTTCGGACCTAACAAGTGGTATCAGAGCAGGTTGTTCTTGAACGAGCACTTATTTTAAAACGCATGTGCTATGTTTTTAAAATGTTTTAAATGTTTTTGAGAAGCTTATAATATGAAGGCCAGATTAAAATGATTTGTTTTATATATGGAACTGGTTTTCTCTTGATGAACTGTCACGGAATGCACGAGTTCCGTGCGGATGCCAAGATCCTATTTCGGTTGGGCTATAAGTTCACCTGGAGCGAGGCTCGGTGACAAGCACATGGGACGAAATAGGAGATATGAAAATTTGAGCTTTAGTTGTCACATTTTCTTTCTGGTTCTTAATATGTGAGTGATTCAGTAGCACATGTTTTTATTTGAAACAATATTTAAAGTGCTCTGATGGTATGCGGAATTTCAGCTGGTGCTTCATTTTTTTCTAAATGATTTGAGCTTATATTAGTTCTTAATATGTGAGTGATTCAGTAGCACATGTTTTTATTTGAAACAATATTTAAAGTGCTCTGATGGTATGCGGAATTTCAGCTGGTGCTTCATTTTTTTCTAAATGATTTGAGCTTATATTATAAAAGATAGGGAGAGTTTTTATTAATCTTTCTCTGCATCTATAAACTAAAGCAGAAGCACACTATCGGCTATTTCAAAATCATATCATTCATACATACGGCTTTTCCCAATTTTGGTTTCCAAAATCTGTAAAATTCCTGCTGTCACGTTGTTTTTGTTGTGGCAGTGTAGGGAGAGCTTTATTTAAAATTTGTCGGGAAAACCAGTTTTCGATTCCTTTTTGATTCCCACAAAAAGGGAGAGAATTTGTTAGTTCATGCATTTGTTATTCCAAGTTTTGTATAAATCAAAAAGGGAGAGATTGATGGATCTGTGTAAACAGTTCCAGATCTTAGTTTTGAGTTACACAAAACATGTTATTATGTTACTAATGTTTCTACTAAGTGTGCAGATGTTAGCTGGAAATGAACAGTAGAAAGCTGATGAACAGTAGAAAGCTGATGAACAGTAGAAATCTTATGAACTTTAGAGATCTGAACGTAGAGAAGATCATCAGTAGATAAGATGCATTCAACAGTAGATGAGTTGCAAACAGAAGCTGGTGAAGATGGATTCAGCAGTAGAAGGATTCACCAGTTTTGAAGAAGAAATGTCTGAATTGAGGCGAAAGAGAAGTATTCAACAGTCGTGACGTCATCCAAGCTTATTGAAGATTTCAGCAGTCGTGATGTCATCAAAAGCTGAGCAGCAGTGAGATGTATCTGATCTGATACAGTAACTCAATCAGATCTGATACTGTAGCAGACCAAGAGCTGAAAATAGTAAATCGCATTTTCGGATGCCTAAACGAAGGAATTTGGCCAAAAACAGAGGAGCTCACTGCGTAGCATTGAGTCTTGCTCGTTGGGCCGTTTCGGAGGGAATAGCACAGGTCTCATGCGAAAATATGATGTCTGATCAGTTGTTGAAGACAAGAGGAGTAGTTGATCAGAAGTTGAAAGCAGATGTTGATCAAAAGATAAGAAGAAAATAACATAGACCAGCTGGAGCGCTAAGGGAAAGATGGACCAGTTGGAGCAATAAGAAGTCAGGATCAGCGGTTGATACAACAGGTGGATCAGCAACCTTGACGTCAGCAGTGGAGCGCTAAGGGAAAGATGGACCAGTTGGAGCAATAAGAAGTCAGGATCAGCGGTTGATACAACAGGTGGATCAGCAACCTTGACGTCAGCAGAATCAGCGGTTGAACAAAGAACAGTTATCCGGCTATGAACTGAAGAGAACGATTCAGCAGTGAGCTACAGTAGATTCAGCAGTGAGCTACAGTACGTTCAGCAGTTAGCTACAGTAGTTTGTACATCCAGTCAAGAGCTACAGTGGATTGTTTAACCAGTCGATGGTGCTTAAAGTTAGCGATAGCAAAACGATGTCGTTTGGATAAATGGATACGACAGCATTATGCCTTCGCACCAAGATTCAGTCGATGGTTTTGCGATGATAAAACCAGCAGGTACTTCTTCTAAGGAAAACCAGCAGGCACTTCTTCTAAGGAAAACCAGCAGGTAGCTACAGTGATCCAGACGCAACGATGAATTCAGCAGTAGCGCAAAGACAGAAGAAATCAGCTGTTGTGATTAAGATGTCAGCAAAAGATTAATCCAGTCCCAAGCTACAGTGTTGAACAAATTATTGGAGCACATTCAGCTGTTGGAATGCAATCAACGCTCAAGATGGATAGAATCAATGGCTGAGATTGAGTCGTGCAAAATGCCTTAAATCAAGGGAACATGATTTTTACTATTCTGGGAAATAGTACATTATACAGAGGATGGTTGCACACATTTGGAAAGAAGACAAATTGGCCTTGACAAGCGCAGAAGGGATTTGAATCTACTGTCTAACGGCCATATTCGGAGAGAAGCTTTATATACGAAGATTTTGAAGAAGACAAGTGATCAATCCATAAGGAACAAAGCTTAGTGCAAAAACAGAGGGAAGAACAAAGAAGAACGAAGCAGTCGATCACCATTAGAGAGGAGCTTCCAACGACGTCGACTGCTGAGTTCTAGTTAGCTTTTGTAGATCATTTCCCTAGTGTGTGGATTCATTCATTCGAGTGTTGTGCTTACACTGTAAATCTCACAAACACACAGATTCACTCGCATATTTTGAGAGATGTGCGTAATTGCTTAGCGAGTGAATCAAAACCCAAATGCAAATCAGATCCCATCCAAGCACGACGATGTTAAACTCTGTGTTTGTAGCCTTTCTCACAGAGGCGTTAAACAAGTGATTGAGTGAACAGCCGAGGGCTGGTGGAGTCTAGGAGTTCTTGCAGCTGCTGGTTGCGGAATCGGGTCTGTACACGATGTATAGATCAAATCTTCTAGTGGAACCTTCCGAGGAGGAAGAAGGGGAGACGTAGGACATTGAAGTCCGAACTTCCATAAACAAATCGATTGTGTATTGTATTCTGTTATTCATTCAGCACTTGCATTTAATTTAGCACGCATAACAGAAATCACACTTGCACATAGCAAACAGATTTCACATGCTGGTTTTACAGAAATCTGTTTGCGCAAAATTGTTTTAAAATATTAGGATTCAGTTATGGTGTTTTTTGAATGATTTTAATTCATACCAGATCTGTATCCGGTGCTCTATTTTTAATGTTCAAGAACCAGAGGTATTGCACCTCCGTTGGCAGCGCAAAATTTCAAATGTGTTTAACAGTAGCGCTTGATAACTCTTAGTTCCTGATTTTCGGACCTAACAAGTGGTATCAGATCAGGTTGTTCTTGAACGAGCACTTATTTTAAAATGCATGTGCTATGTATTTAAAATGTTTTTTAAATGTTTTTGAGAAGCTTATATTATGAAGGCAAGATGAAAATGATTTGTTTTATATATAGAACTGGTTTTCTGTTGATGAACTGTCACGGAATGCGCGAGTTCCGTGCGGATGCCAAGATCCTATTTCGGTTGGGCTATAAGTTCACCTGGAGAGAAGCTCGGTGACAAGCACATGGGACGAAATAGGAGATATGAAAATCTGAGTTTTTGTTGTCACATTTTCTTTCTGGTTCTTCATATGTGAGAGACTCAGTAGCACATGTTTTTATTTGAAACAATATTTAAAGTGCTCTGATGGTATGCGGAATTTCAGCTGGTGCTTCATTTTTTTCTAAATGATTTGAGCTTATATTATAAAAGATAGGGAGAATTTTTATTAATCTTTCTCTGCATCTATAAACTAAAGCAGAAGCACACTATCGGCTATTTCAAAATCATATCATTCATACATACGGCTTTTCACAATTTTGGTTTCCAAAATATGTAAAATTCCTGCTGTCACGTTGTTTTTGTTGTGGCAGTGTAGGAAGAGCTTTATTTAAAATTTGTCGGGAAAACCAGTTTTCGATTCCCTTTTTATTCCCACAAATAGGGAGATAATTTGTTAGTTCATGCATTTGTTATTCCAAGTTTTGTGTAAATCAAAAAAGGAGAGATTGATGGATCTGTTTACATAGATCCAGATCTTAGTTTTGAGTTACACAAAACTTGTTATTATGTTACTAATGTTTCTACTAAGTGTGCAGATGTTAGCTGGAAATGAACAGTAGAAAGCTGATGAACAGTAGAAAGCTGATGAACTGTAGAGATCTGAACGTAGAGAAGAACAACAGTAGATAAGTGCATTCAGCAGTAGATGAGTTGCAAACAGAAGATGGATTCAGCAGTAGAAGGATTCAGCAGTTGTGAAGAAGAAATGTCTAAATTGAGGTGAAAGAGAAGTATTCAGCAGTCGTGACGTCATCCAAGATTATTGAAGATTTCAGCAGTCGTGACGTTATCAAAAGCTGAGCAGCAGTGAGATGTATCTGATCTGATACAGTAACTCAATCAGATCTGATACTGTAGCAGACCAAGAGCTGAAAATAGTAAATCGCATTTTCGGAGGCCTAAACAAAGGAATTTGGCCAAAAACAGAGGAGCTCACTGCATAGCAGTGAGTCTTGCTCGTTGGGCCGTTTCGGAGGGAATAGCACAGGTCTCATCCGAAAATGTGATGTCCGATCAGTTGTTGAAAACAAGAGGAGCAGCTGATCAGAATTTGAAAGCAGATGTTGATCAAAAGATAAGAAGAAAATAACATAGACCAGCAGGAGCGCTAAGGGAAAGATGGACCAGCTGGAGCAATAAGAAGTCAGGATCAGCGGTTGATACAACAGGTGGATCAACAACCTTGACGTCAGCAGAATCAGCGGTGGAACAAAGAACAGTTATCCGGCTATGAACTGAAGAGAACGATTCAGCAGTGAGCTACAGTAGATTCAGTAGTGAGCTACAGTACGTTCAGCAGTGAGCTACAGTAGTTTGTACATCCAGTCAAGAGCTACAGTGGATTGTTTAACCAGTCGATGGTACCAACAACCTTGACGTCAGCAGAATCAGCGGTGGAACAAAGAACAGTTATCCGGCTATGAACTGAAGAGAACGATTCAGCAGTGAGCTACAGTAGATTCAGTAGTGAGCTACAGTACGTTCAGCAGTGAGCTACAGTAGTTTGTACATCCAGTCAAGAGCTACAGTGGATTGTTTAACCAGTCGATGGTACTTAAAGTTAGCGATAGCAAAACGATGTTGTTTGGATAAATGGATACGACAGCGTTTTGCCTTCGCACTAAGATTCAGTCGATGGTTTTGCGATGATAAAACCAGCAGGTACTTCTTCTAAGTAAAACCAGCAGGCACTTCTTCTAAGGAAAACCAGCAGGCAGCTACAGTGATCCAAACGCAACGATGAATTCAGCAGTAGCGCAAAGACAGAAGAAATCAGCTGTTGTGATTAAGATGTCAGCAGAAGATTAATCCAGTCGCAAGCTACAGTGTTGAACAAATTTTTGGAGCACATTCAACTGTTGTAATGCAATCAACGCTCAAGATGGATAGAATCAGTGGCTGAGATTGAGTCGTGCAAAATGCCTTAAATCAAGGGAACAAGATTTGTACTATTCTGGGAAATAGTACAATATACAGAGGATGGTTGCACACATTTGGAAAGAAGACAAATTGGCCTTGACAAGCGCAGAAGGGATTTGAATCTACTGTCTAACGGCCATATTTGGAGAGAAGATTTATATACGAAGATTTTGAAGAAGACAAGTTATCAATCCATAAGGAACAAAGCTTAGTGCAAAAACAGAGGTAAGAACAAAGAAGAACGAAGCAGTCGGTCACCATTAGAGAGGAGCTTACAACGACGTCGACTGCTGAGTTCTTATTAGCTTTTGTATAGCATTTCCCTAGTGTGTGAGATTCATTCATTCGAGAGTTGTGCTTACACTGTAAATCTCACACACACACAGATTCACTCGCATATTTTGAGAGATGTGCGTAATTGCTTAGCGAGTGAATCAAAACCCAAATGCAAATCAGATCCCGTCCAAGCACGACGACGTTAAACTCTGTGTTTGTAGCCTTTCTCACAGAGGCGTTAAACAAGTGATTGAGTGAACAGCCGAGGGCTGGTGGAGTCTAGGAGTTCTCGCAGCTGCTGGTTGCGGGATAGGGTCTGTACATGATGTATAGATCAAATCTTCTAGTGGAACCTTCCGAGGAGGAAGAAGGGGAGACGTAGGACATTGAAGTCCGAACTTCCATAAACAAATCGATTGTGTATTGTATTCTGTTATTCAACTTGCATTTAATTTAGCACGCATAACAGAAATCACACTTGCACATAGCAAACAGATTTCACATGCTGGTTTTACAGAAATCTGTTTGCGCAAAGTTTTTTTAAAATATTAGGATTCAGTTCTGGTGTTTTCCGCATGATTTTAATTCATACCAGATCTGTATCCGTTTCTCTGTTTTTAATGTTCAAGAACCAGAGGTATTGCACCTCCGTTGGCAGCGCAAAATTTCAAATGTGTTTAACAGTAGCGCTTGCTAACTCTTAGTTCCTGATTTTCGCACCTAACAATCACAATTCGAAGACCAAGTCTTCCTTATATAATTCCCACAACTGCTGAATTCTTAAAAACAATCGACCGACAAAATCAGTCGACGCATGCTCCTCAACAAACAACCTGCTTGCCAGCAGCAACGATAGCAAATGCCCTCTAATACAAATCAAAACGGCATCGCCGCAACTAACCCAAACGACGTCGCATAGCGCGCGTCAGCAAATCTGCCATCAGCAGGTCACAAAACCATCGACTGGTTGGAATAACGCAATACCAAAATGCAGCGTTTCAACTAAATGAAACGGCGTCGCATAGGATACGTCATCCTATCTTCCAGCAGCTGGGCGCTACAACCAAAAGCGATAACAAGCCAACGACTGGGTCCTCAAAACGACGTCGCCTCTACTAACCCAAACGACGACGTCTTATACCCGCTACAGGAACTATCTACTGAAAGATATAAATCAACCGTTGCTTTCCAAAATGTCACCGTTTCGAAATCCTATAGCGCGCTCCTACTGAAATCCACGTAAGCGTTGCTGTCGCCATATCTCGCACAACGTTACACTAACAACACCACCTGCTGACAGACCTATCCAACCTCAATACGACAGCGTATCAATCCCCCGCGATACAAAACGCGCTAAACAACCAACAACAAAGCTTAAGTCGACTTCGATGCCAACATATATCATGACGTTATCAAATCTGCTACCAGTAGATACCTCTAAACCGAAAATTACGAAAATCTCCAGAATTGTTCTAAGGAGGGAAATCGACCCAAAAACTACAACTCCACATCGAAACAGAGATTCTAAACCACAAAATCTCTAAACAACCGATCAATTCCAACAATCAATCGTAATTAATAATTCCAGGTCTCACAAATCTTCCCCACTAAAAGGATTGCGTCCCCGAAATCAAACAACAATTATGAATCAACAAAACAACAGCAGAGACCAGAATAGAAACTAAAAATGTTGGATCTGTTTTTACAGATCCTAATTAAGTTTTGAATTACACAAAACCTATTATTGTGATTCTAACAATTCTACTTGAGTGTACAGATTTTAGGCACAAAGAAGACGATCAGCAGCAGCTATATCTGTCCAGCAGATGGTTCGCAATATATCGATCAGCAGTTGGTTTGATGCGTTCAAGGAATCAGCAGTTGAATTAGCAATGGAGACGTCCAGAGTTACATCAGCTGTTCGTAATCAGCTGGAGCATGATAATCCAACTGAAACATAACAACCAGCTGAAGAGCTAAAAGTGCGAAGCAACCAGCTG
>KV019611.1:124136-141535 GCA_001598015.1 Dorcoceras hygrometricum | reverse complement strand
GGAGTACCTCGAGCAGTTGCGAACTGCAAGGAGTACCTCGAGCAGTTGCGAACTGCGAAAGATATGTTCTATATTGAAATAAATATGTCTCTTAGTTCGACTTCTTGGGTACTTGATACCGTATGTGGATCTCATCTCTGCAATGATTTTCAGGTGATGACAAGAAGCCGACGTCTTAGAGAGGGTGAGACCCACTTGAGGCTGGGCAATGGAGCAAGAGTTGCTGCAGTAGCTATAGGAGATGTTTATTTATTTCTGTCGTCAAATTTTAAGTTGTTATTGAAGGATGTTTTATTTGTTCCCGAATTGATAAAGAACATTATTTCTGTTTCTATGCTTGATAGTGATGGATATTCTTGTGTTTTTGCTAATTCGATTTGCAATATATACAAGAATGAATGTTTGATTGGTATTGGGGAACGCGAAAACGATCTATACACCTTAAAATTAAAACCAGTTCCAACTCGCGATGTGGAAACACATACAACAACAATTAAAAGGAAACATGATAACTTGAACCCAGCACATCTTTGGCACGCTAGGCTAGGTCATGTTTCCCTAAGTAGGATGAACAATTATTTAGGAGTGACATGTTTGATTTGTCAGACATTAACTCCCTACCGAATTGTGAGTCTTGTCTCAAGGGAAAGATGACTAAACAACCCTTCAAGGGCAAGCCTGAACGTGCCCAAGGCCTATTGGATTTGATCCATACTGATGTGTGTGGTCCACTTAGTATTGGTACTAATTACGGTCACACATACTTCATCACCTTTACCGATGATTATTCTTGGTATGGGTACTTTTACTTAATGAAGCACAAGAATCCTTTGAAAGGTTCAATGAATTCAAGGCTGAAGTAGAAAATCAGTTGGGCAAAAGTATTAAAGCACTTCGATCCGATCGAGGTGGTGAATACTTGAGTGCTGAATTTCAAGACTATCTGAAAGAGAATGGGATTCTCGCACAGTGGACCCCTCCGGCCACACCACAGCTCAATGGTGTAGCGGAGTGTCGTAATCGAACCTTGATGGACATGGTTCGATCTATGATGAGCTTCACTGAGCTTCCTACCTCGTTCTGGGGCTATGCGCTCGAAACGGCGGTAATGTTGTTGAACAATGTCCACACAAAGGCAGTGGATAAGACTCCATATGAGATATGGATGGACAAACCACCCAAATACTCATACATGAGAATTTGGGGATGTCCTGCTTACGTGAAGGAGACAGTGGGAGATAAGCTGGATACGAGATCCATCTTATGTTACTTCATTGGGTATCCAAAGAATTCCATTGGATACTACTTCTACTATCCAAGTGAGACAAAAGTGTTTGTTTCTAGAAATGCCACCTTTATGGAAGGGAATTTCTACTTGATAGAAATGGCAAAATAGTAGAACTCGAAGAGGTTCGAGAACCAACTGAAGTACCAAGTGAATCTCCTGCGCCTCCAGATCCAGTGCCAGAAATGGTCGCACCTAGCAGATCCGAAAGGATTCCTAGGGCTCCTGAAAGATATGGTTTCCTCCTTGAAGATGATCAAGGTGATCAAGTTATTGGATCTGATCCAAGAACTTTCAAGGAGGCAATTTCTGATGCTGATTCAGAGGTTCGAGAACCAACTGAAGTACCAAGTGAATCTCCTGCGCCTCCAGATCCAGTGCCAGAAATGGTCGCACCTAGCAGATCCGAAAGGATTCCTAGGGCTCCTGAAAGATATGGTTTCCTCCTTGAAGATGATCAAGGTGATCAAGTTATTGGATCTGATCCAAGAACTTTCAAGGAGGCAATTTCTGATGCTGATTCTAATTTGTGGCTTGAAGCAATGCAGTCTGAGATTGACTCAATGCATGCAAACCAAGTTTGGACTCTCCTTAATCCTCCCGAAGGAATTGTTCCTAATGAATGCAAATGGATATACAAGAGAAAACTTGGGCCTGATGGTAAGGTACTGACCTACAAAGCACGGCTGGTCGCGAAAGGTTACACTCGAAGGCAAGGTGTTGACTATGATGAAACCTTCTCACCAGTCGCAATGTTCAAGTCAATTAGAATCCTACTTGTCATAGCCGCATGGTACGACTATGAGATATGGAAATGGATGTGAAAACTGCGTTCCTTAATGGAAACGTTAAGGAAGAGATCTATATGACGCAGCCTGAGGGTTTCACATCTGTAGGAAGTGAGCATAAGGTATGCAACCTTCAGAGATCGATCTACGGTCTCAAACAAGCATCGAGGAGTTGGAACCTGAGATTCGATGAAACAATTAAGGAATTTGGTTTCATCAAGAATCCCGAGGAGCCATGTGTATATAAGAAGGTAGTTAAAAGCGCTGTGACATTCCTTGTACTTTATGTTGATGACGTTCCACTCATTGGGAATGATGTAGGAATGCTGCAGTCAACTAAAATATGGTTGTCTAGTAGATTCTTGATGAAGGACATGGGTGAAGCATCCTATATTCTTGGAATACAGATCTACCGGGATAGATCGAAACGGATGCTCGGACTCACCCAAGCTACCTACATCGATACCATACTTAAGCGGTTCTGTATGGAAGAGTCCAAGAGGGGACACCTACCTATGTGCCATGGGGTCACTCTATCTAAGTCTATGTGTCCGAACACTGATGAGGAGATAGAGAGTATGACACGTGTGCCATATGCCTCGGCAATAGGCCAACACTCTACGCGTACGACGGCTCCTCATGCCCTCCTCAATGTTGATAGCACTATCAACGGCCTCAGCATACGACTTGGGCTTGCTTGTCAAGACACTCTGGTACAACTCTTCATTCAAGCCCTCCACGAATATAGTACTCTTGGCCCTCTTCCGGCCAGCAACATGCGGAACCTAAGCCAACAACGCAGAAAACTTGTGAGCATACTCGCACACAGTCATCGAGCCCTGCTCCAAAAACTCAAACTCCCGCTCACGGGCAGCCACATACGAATCGGGGATATACTCCTGCCTGAAGGTCTCACAGAAACTGTCCCAAGTGATACCAACTCCAGTCTCCACTAAGGTACTAGATGCGCCTCGCCACCAGCGCTCTGCAGCCTTCCTCAGCAACAAGGTCACTAACCTCAACCGGAGTTCATTGTCATACTGAGCGCGATCAAAAAGATGAATGACGTTATGGAGCCACGAATCAGCATCCTCACTCGACTCGTCGCCATTAAAGACAGGAGGGTTCATCCTCTAAAACCAAGCTATAACAACATCCATCCTCTCTACCGGAGCCCGCGGAGCCTCAGCTTCCCCTTCTTCGCTACTCTCATGAGTACGACTAGGAGCACTATACTGATCCTCGTTCTGACCTCCTGACTCCTGGAACTGCCCCCTACTTCTACCATGACGTCTAGGCGGCATCTAAAATACACTCAACAGAAAAAGGAAAAACAGAACAGATACAACATAGAAAGCACGGAGCCCGCGGAGCCTCAGCTTCCCCTTCTTCGCTACTCTCATGAGTACGACTAGGAGCACTATACTGATCCTCGTTCTGACCTCCTGACTCCTGGAACTGCCCCCTACTTCTACCATGACGTCTAGGCGGCATCTAAAATACACTCAACAGAAAAAGGAAAAACAGAACAGATACAACATAGAAAGCATATAACATACATATTCAGCACGTAAGTCACATAAGTCAAGCACATGCAACACACAACACTGTGCCTAGACTCAAGTGTGATCAAAGAAATTGAGCTTATCCCAGCTTAAGCTCTGATACCAAAAATGTCAGGCCTCGTGCTCACAACCAAGTAAAAACCCAAATACATGCGGAAGCTTATCAAAAAGTGGGTAAAATTTTTCGCTTTTAGGCCCGACGGTTTAAAACATATAATTTAAAATAGAACAATACTCAAACTAAGTTCCCAGTTTACAAACCAACAAAAGCAAGTATAGCATCAATACAAATAAAAGTATCAGACTCCACATCAGAATACAACAACAAAGCATAGGGCATCTCCCCGGCTACTAGACTGATACATACATATATGCTATACGCTACTGGGACACTCAAACACCTCCTGGGGCACCGCCAGCTGGGTTACCTCCTCTACCAGCTGTATGACCTGGACAACACAACCGGCAACAAACAAACCAAGCCCCAGAGGTACATGGGGTCAAACCCCAGTACGGAGAGCAAATAAACAGCAAAGATACAGCATAAATAAAATGCAGATGCTATGCATGAGACACCGGATAACAACAGGAGGCTACGACCAACAAGGGAGCCAAAGAACTCAAGCCATAGCTCTATCAAATCTGCAACGGATAGCTGGCCACTGTGAGTGTAGGACATGTGGGAGTTACCCACTCACCCCTACTCGCTCACCAATTCCAGGTGCATCAATCACTCCACCTGCTGTTGCCCAACCTATGAACTGTGGTAGTTAGCCACTCCGCTCATAGTGGCTAACAGATCCCAGCAGGGAGATGAGGTATACGGGAGTTACCCGCTCGGAATCTAAACAAGAATCCTGGTACACACAGATCTAGATAACAAGGCACTGTTAAACAATATCTAAGCTCAATATGAGTAATACGTGCATGAAATGCAACAGCTTGCAAGAACAACAGAACAGAATCAAGCAATAACAGCACAGAGGCAAACACAACAGCTCAAATAAAATCCATGCCAAATTCAATGTTGTAAGACAAGCTCACATCCGTACCTCAGTCAGATTTCAGGAAAAGCCTATAAATCTCACGGCCATCTCCCAAAAACTCACGGCCAAACTTAAAAGCGCGCGGCTGGAAATTCATAAACACAAACCAGCCTTCAACCCTACCCAAACAACTCAACAGGAAGCTTAAAACAAGGCTAGGAGCAAGATTCAACAACTAAACCAAAAGGCTACCTGCACCTGTACGAGAAGCACGCACACACAGAAGCTTCGTGCTCTTGCTCCAGCTACTTATAGCCTCCAAAAAGGGTATGATATGAAAGATATTTCCAAGAGGAGTCCAACTCTACCTCGAACGTGAAAAACGGTAGCCGGAATCGACGGGAAAGTACCGGAAAGCTCACGGTGAACAGTAGTCGAGGGTTTGAAGAATAGAGAACGAAAGTTGGGAGATAAAATGCTAAGTATGGATTCTGTTCCTCAATAATTGAAGGCTAAAGCTTCCAATATATATACGCGAGAAGTCTGGATAAAATGCCCACCGACAGAAACAGCTTTTAAAACTACTAAATGCACAACAGATTCCACAAAACCCAACGCACGCTCTAAAATGCTCAGAAGCCACGGTGAAATCTGTTTGTTCAATCCATGAACGCTGAAATCTCGAAATAGCGCTAAAACACGGTGAAATCTGAACACGACAACGCGGGAACCAAAACGACGTCGCACAGGTGAAATCTGAATGCTAGCGCTAAAAGCTGGACACTTTCTAACACTAACACAACGTGGGAGAGATCTGCACATGTCATCAAATCTGGTCCAATCGCCAAACGCTGAAACACGCTACAGGAGAGTTGACCAATCGTTGACATCTGTTCTCACAACTCGCAATACACAAACAGATCTCATGAAAACAGATCTCACGCAAAACAGATCTCACGCAAAACACTAAACCAGATCTCACCCACAAGCGCTAATCAAAACGACGCCATGCTTACTTATACAAACGACAGCGTATGAAGCAAAACGCGACACAACGTTAAGCGTCCAGATTTCACAAACTTCGAACAGATCTCTCAACCAGCAACGCTTACGTCATCCATACAACTTTGACACGTGATGCTTACGTCATCAAATCTGCTACCAGATTTCACCAAAATTTCGAAAATCTCAAAATTTCCAGAATTGTTCCAAATGTGATTATCAACCCGAAAATGCAACCCAAACGTTAAAAATGAAATCTGAATCACCAAAAATCACTAAAACCCGATTAATTCAACAATTAATCCTTAATACAATTTCTAGGTCTCACATTGTGCTTGTGTTTGGCCTTTGCAGGTTCTTCAGGTAAACCAGTTGGACCGAGCGGTGTGTCAGCTGGTAGAGTCCCTTTTTGAGTCGCAGTTATGTATATTGAATTGATTTAGTTTACCAAGGTATGCCCTGTGTGAATGCTTGTATTGAAGATTATTATCTGCTTGGATATTTATATGCATTTCTGGTATTGTTATTGCTGTGGAGATTTCGAGTCAAAAATCTGTACTTTGAGTATTAATGTATTTTGAATTGTATTCTGTTCAGACCTAGAAAGAATTTTTTAATCCACTTTTTAATCTTCCGTTGTATTTGCTTGTTTTGTGCGACACTTGGGTTTTTGAGAGCACGGGCTTGACATTTGATATAAATGTACTGTGTACCTTCATTATTCCCATATTTACTTGTTGAGCCCTTTTTCCTGAGTGCAGACGATAAGGTTTAGAGGTTGCTGGTGGGTACAGGCTGGATCAGAGCGAGAGGTATTTATCGTGGAACCTGTGTTTCCGTGCTATCCAGATTACATACTCGTCGTTCATCTTAGCTTTGAGATAAATCAGTTTGTAATAATTTATATCAGCTATTTAATATACAATCATATGTAAACCGAACGAAATCATTTTGTAAGGTTTATTTATATTCCGCACAGTCTATAAGATCTGCACTGTTCTACCAGTTCGTGGTCTGAAATTTTATAAGTTTGCATTTTAGTCCAGAAATTATTTGGTTACTTCATCTTTCGAACAAATAAACTATAAAGCTCTTTCAATTCATACCTTTCAATTTATTAAATTCAAATCAAAGATGAGGGCCTCATAACTTGGTATCAGAGCATGGTCCTTGAGATAAACACTTCTTCCAGTTTGAGACAGTCTTCGCCAAATGCTACATTTAGATAGTGAGTTTTATTTAAATGTTATAGAGTAAAGTGTCAATCGATAATGGTATTGTGGTGGATTTGGTTTTATCCAGTTATGTCAGGGAGAGGAAGAGGACAAAGAGACGCCTTTGTTGAAGATGATAGTACCGATAGTAATACACGAGTATTAGCAAGCATAAATCAATTGCTGAAGAATCTAGTAGGGCAGTCTAGCCAAGGAAATGGACAATCTTCAAGTCGAGGATTTAGACATGAAAATCTTCATAAGAAGTTCAGACGACAGAGGCCGAAGGATTTTTTGGGTACCATTGATCCACTTGCAGCAGAGAGCTGGATCAAGTCTTCGGAAGTCATTTTCGAATATCTACAACTAGCTGATCAAGATAGAGAAAGATGTGCCATTTATATTTTACGAGATGACGCAATGATTTGGTGGGAATGAGCCAAATTACCAGTGGATATGGATGCACTTTCTTGGGAAGAATTCAAGAAAATATTTTATGATCAGTATTTTACTGCGGATATGCGCTCCAAGATGAAGCGAGAGTTTCTAACCTTGAAACAGGTGGAGATGCCAGTTCGAGATTATGTTCGTAAATTTGAACGAGGATGCTATTTTGTACTCTTAATTGGGACGGATACAGAGGAAAAGTTGCGTCATTTTTCAATTGATTGAGGCCAACAATCAAGCATGATGTTAGGTGAGCCGAACCTTAAGACTTCAGGTCAGTAGTTGAAAGCCCTCTGAGTGGAACAAGATTGGAAAGAGATAGAAGAAGAACACCATCAAAAGCATCAAGCTTTTTAGCTCAAGAACCAGAGACAATGCAAGCAACCCAATGCAATCAACAGAGGCCTCAAGGTCAAAACCTCAGCAACCAGAACCAATAAATGCAGTTCCCAGAATTGACAATAGACCAGTGTGCCCAAAGTTTCAAAGGAATCACTCTTGCCAATGCAGGGTTGGCCAGAATGTATGTTATAAATGTGGTGCTACTGATCATTTGTCAAAGATTTCAGCGATCAAAGCAGCTCAGTGCCAGTAGAGCTTACATGATGACAACAGATCAGGCAAACCCAGAGACTATTGTGATTACAGTGTTGGCACAGCAGAGGATCCGGATCTTTCCCCCGCGACGTAGCGGAATTTTATAAATTTTGTGCCCGGGAGTGCTCATACACGAATAAAATCAATACTAAACATGCATAGGATGTTTATAAATATTTACCTTTGCGACTTCACGCCCGGCTCCAACTATTCCGGTTTTAAGGAAATAACTTCAATGGTTGAATCTCCGACTGTTCGCCAAAATCCGGTCAACGACCAATTTCGAAATTCCTTCGCTGCCTTGCACTAGAAAGCACAGCAAATTTTCAGGAATGGAATCTCCTCACCAAGACGGATGGAACAAGGTCCGATGGTGGCGTCAACGTCGGTTGGCAACGGCAGCGGCGGCGCCCTATTTGGAGGATGGGAAAGTGAGCCAATGTGAGGAGAGGAGAGCTATGATTTAATAATCAATGGGTGAATAAATGTGTCTCCTCATTGCCATATTTATAGGTAGAGGGATAGTGTTCGAGTTGAACAAAACGATGAACATTAGGTTTGACTCAAACAGTGAATATTCGGTTCGACTCAAACCATGAACATTCGGTTCAAGTCAAACAGTGAACATTCATTTCGAATCCCTCGATTGTGGTCTCATAATAATCCCGATTGATGATCAGATATCACCGATGTGCTTAGTTTATAAAGCTGATCATTATGATGCAAAATCAAATTTTCGGAACACTAAATTCATATATGGCAGGTTTACTCCTACTACTCATTTTGGAAGTCATACTCCCACTTTCCTTTCCACATGGTCAACACGTTTAGCTCCATATCTATACGGGAATTGGGAATCTAGTACTTGTGTGACCCTCTGTCAGGCGCGATTCGCTAAATCATAGATTAATTACTCAATTTTTTCTTAATTACACGGAAGCATGAAATATGAGCTAAAAATTTTCGTTTTGGGCCTAAACTAAAATCAACTCTTAAAATACAAGCATACTCAAAATATGGATTTTAACTCAAAAATCCAACATCAACAAAGCACATCCAAGAATGCATCAAAACCAGATCCCCGAATACAATATCCACGCAGAGCATCCACTGGTTCGATAATACAATACCGAGTCTATAACTGGGACTCAAAATGAGGATCTAACAGCTGACGGTCCACTCGATCCAGCTGGATTACCTGTAGATCCTGCAAAGGCCAACACAGACCAAAGCATCCCAAAAACGGGAAAATAAAACGAGGTCAAATCTCAGTATGAAGAGCAACATACCACAGCTATCAGATACACATGCAACATATCATGTTGTGTCATGCATGAGGGCTACCAAAGAATCATCGGTCAGCAAAGCACAACGACTCAGTTGTGCAATAAATCTCAATCAATCAGCAGAATCCAAATCACAGCGACTCAGCTGGCTATCACGACTCAGTGACGACATTGGATTTCTGCGCACGGATACTGAGTCGTCAAATCCCGACTCAGCGATATTCAGGTCTCAAAGAATTGCAGGCTCAATATGCTATGCGTGAATGCAATGATAATCAAATCAAACAGTATGCAATATATTACAAAGCGCACCATCAATCAGTTGTAAGTTCACCGGCAGATAAGATCAGCACAACTAAGACATAGTACACATCACATAAACACACATACATAATATGTTCTCATGTTCATCTCAAGGCTGTAAGTACAAGCTCAATCCAAACCTCAAACCTTTACACAGCTGCTACCTCAACGGATCTCACTGGAGTTCACAACAAGCTGCTTACCAAACCTCAAACCTTTACACAGCTGCTACCTCAACGGATCTCACTGGAGTTCACAACAAGCTGCTTACACACGAGAACACAACTCCTACAGCTCGCTCAAATCTGCTGCTCTACTAGCTCACCAAGAAACTCAACAGAAGCTGCCTGAAAGCTCAAATCCAGAAATTCTAATGGGATGGGATAAACTATCGGTCGGATATCGCGAAGATAGCGAACACTGCAACTACTTCGTGCTCCCTCAACATGCCGATCCAAGGCTCCAAAATATCAATCGAAAGGTCTAGAGAAGACGAGCTTAGCGCCACCAACCTTGCTCCAAACGGCGGCATAACTTGACGATAATCGAGAAATTCATGTTCGGATGAACAGTAAGGGTTTGAAGAATAGATAGAAGTCGAGAGCTCTCTGAGGAAGAAGATAGGAAATATCGGGTCTCCAAAAATTTTCTAAGTGTTGATCGACACTTATATTTATTCCCCCAGTCAACGCTACAGTAGAAGTCAACTCAGCTCAGACCTTAACGCCACAGTGAAAGTCCACCAATTCAGATTTGAGCACGACACCAGATCTGACTAGCGCTACACCATACCTGCTCGCTACTACCAAATGACATCGTACCAAAGTCCAGCTCTCATCAAATATGATGCTCACTAAACAACGTCGCTTCCATTACACTCAGCCAGCGTCAAATCTGGTATACGCCAAATGACATCACATCGCTTACACTCCAAGCGCGTCTACCCGGGTAACCCAAAATGACATCATTTCATCTCTCGCTCAGGAAAACCCACTCATTCACACGAGGGTCAGATCTGGACACCCAGATCTTACTCAAATCTTAACAACGAACCGGTCAACTCAAAACAAGAACCAAACCGATCCTCACGGCGCCTCTAATTCACTCACACGAGGCATTCTCCAAATCTGAACTCCAGCTGCTCATACACCAAATCTGCCCAGCGCTTAAACTCTCCCTTCACTCCACGATACACACCTGATTCACTCCTAAGTCAAATCCAAAGCTCCTTAACAGCTTACTCAGCACGAGATACCTCTCGGGACTACATCACCATTCAGATTTGACTAATTTGTTAGTTACTATATAACCATTTCTAGCTATTTCCTCAAATCTGCTCGTAGCATAGCACTAATTAAATCGGTTAATTACAGTCCTCACATCCTCCCCACCTTAAGAGATTTCGTCCTCGAAATAAAATAACGACAGATCAAAACTCAAGAAAAACCAGAGAATCACCAGAACTGAAACATAACAATTCAGCATTCCTCAATGCTTATCAATAGTCACTCTCCAGGAGTAACAAAAACAACCCAAATCACACATCAACAAGCTAGAAGATTACCTGGATCAGTATTGTGAATGCTCAAACAGATGAGGCCACTCCTGTATCATCTTTTCTTCAACTTCTCAGGTAGCTTCCTCTCTGCCGTGCTTGCTCCATTGGACGTCTTGTTTCTCAATTGCTTCTCCTTCCTATCCAGAATCTTCACCGAATATTCAACATAACTCAGGTCTTGATCTAGCTCAACTTCGTCAGTCCTCAGTACATGGGACGGATCTGGCTCGTATTTTCTCAACATTGACATATGAAACACATCATGCATCGCTGATAACTCAACAGGCAACTGCAATCTATACGCCAAGGATCAAATCCTCTTAATGATCTCAAATGGACCAAGGAACCTAGGAGCTAACTTACCCTTAAGCCTGAATCTCATCAGCTCTTGAAAGGAGAAACCTTCAGAAATACTCAATTGCCAACCTGAAACTCCAAAGGCCTACGCCTCTTATTATCATAGCTAGCTTGACGATCTTGTGCAGCCTTTATTCTGCTCCGAATCAACTCGACTTGATCTTTCATATGCTGCACAAACCCAGGGGTAGATAGTTTCCTCTCACCAACTAAGTGGTGATCTACACTTTAGACCGTACGAAGCTTCGAATGGGGCCATCCCGATAGGCACTTGGTAGCTATTGTTATAAGAAAATTCTACCAAGGATAAAGAATCCTGCCAGCCACCACTGAAATCCATCACAATAGCTCGCAGCATGTCCTCAAAAATCTGTATGGTTCTCTCGGATTGGCCATCTGTCTGAGGATGATAAGTTGTACTCATAGCCAATCTCGAACTCATTGCCGCTTGCAAGCTCTTCCAAAATCGGGAAGTAAATCGTGGATCTCTATCGAACACTATAGAAACTGGCACATCATGAAATATAACCACGTGATCAACGTACAGTCTCGCCATCTTCTTCATGGAACACCTCACATCATAGGGAATGAAATGGGCTGACTTCGAAAGCCTGTCAATCACAACCCAAATCTCATCACATCCTATTCGAATGAGGTAAATGAGTCACAAAATCCATAGCCACGTGCTCCCAATTACATGGAGGCACTTCTAAACTATGTAGCAATCCACCAGGTCTCATTCTCTCGGCCTTGACCTATTGGCAGTTTAAACATCGTGCTACAAATCCAGAGATATCATTCCTCATGCCTTCCAACCAATAGTGCGACTTCAAGGCATGGTACATCTTCTTCTCGCCCGACTTCACACTATAACGACTACAGTGGGTCTCTTTCAAGATAGATTCTTTCAAATCGATCAGGTTTGGAACAACTAATCTACCTCGAAATCTCAGGCATCCATCAGAAGCAACAATAAAATCTTCCGACTGACCATTCTGAGCTTTAATATTCAACTTATGAACATACGGGTCAGTCCTTTGCACTGCTTTAATTTTTACAAACTGTTGTTCAACCTGAAAAGAAGAAACTATGAAGTACTGATCATCTGGCTGAAAACGTCATCCAGAAGTTCCTAAATGCTCATGGACTTTGGATATACTCAAAGATGTTAACATTGCAGGCTGGGCTTTCCTACTCAAGGCATCTGCCACTAAGTTCATTCGCCCAGGCTGATACTGAATCTCACAGTCAAAATCCTTGAGCAACTCCATCCAATGACGTTGCCTCATATTCAGATCCGACTTAGTGAAGATATACATCAAACTCTTATGGTCTGTGTACACCACAAACTTCTCACGATACAGGTAATGACGCCAAAGCTTCAGGGAAAAAACGATAGCAGCCAACTCCAAATCGTGATCGGGGTACCTCGTCTCATGGGTCTTCAACTGTCGAGACACATAGGCTATCACACGCCCGTTCTCCATCAATACACAGCCCAAACCATTCATAGAAGCATCAGAACAAACCACAAAACCTCCAGAACCCAAAGCTAAAGCCAACACAGGAGCAGTAGTCAACTTCGCCTTGAGAAACTGGAAACTCGACTCACACTCACCTGTCCACAGAAATATTCTATCCTTCTGGGTCAACTGCGTCATCGGCTTTGCTATTGAAGAAAAACCCTCAATGAAACGTCTGTAATATCCATCCAAACCTAAGAAACTACGGATCTCCGAAATATTCCTAGGTCGCTCCCAGTTAAGGACTTTTTCGACCTTACTACGATCCACTGAAAAACCTTTTGCAGAAATGACATTATCCAAAAAGTATCTAGCAAAAATTCACACCTACTGCACTTCGCGTAAAGCTGTGAGTCTCTCAGTTTCTGCAATACCAATCACAAGTGCTCCTTATGCTCTCTGAATTTCCTCGAATATACCAGGATATCATCTATGAAGACAATCATGACACGATCAATATACTCACAACAAACGCGGTTTATCAAATCCATGAAGACAACAGGGGCATTCTTCAACCCAAACGGCATCACAAGGAACTCATAATGCCGGTATCTAGTCCGGAATGCCATCTTCGCCACATAAGCATCTCTAATCCGCAACCGATGATAACCAGATCGCATATCAATCTTGGAGTATACTGCCGATCCCTGTAGCTGATCAAACAGATCATCGATTCTCGGAAAGGGGTACTAGTTCTTAATCGTTGCTTTATTCAACTATCGAAAATCAACACACATCCTCATAGATCCATCCTTCTTCTTCACAAAGAGAATCGGAGCTCCCCAAGGTGACATACTCAGCCTAATAAATACCTTCTCTAGAAGGTCACGTAACTGGTCCTTGAGTTCTTTCAACTCAGCTGGCACAAGTCGGTATGAGGCTCTCAAAATCGGGGCTGTCCCTGGCACCAACTCCATGCTGAAATCAATCTCTCGTCTCATAGAGAATCCAGGAATCTCATCGGGAAACACATCTGGGAACTCTCGGACAATCAGGACATCACTAAACTCTATCCGCGATTCATGGGAAACATCCAGGGCATAAATCATAAACCCAGAGTTCTCTAGCCACATCAGACTAAACATATCCATTGCTGACACTAATAGGATCTTCGATCGCGAGTCAGCACCGTAGAAATCCCACTTTTCCCAAAATTGAGGTCTAAACCTACTACACCATGGAAACAATCTACAGTCGCTCTATAACTAGAGAGCACGTCCATGCCCAAAATGCAATCAAAATCTTTAATCTACAGAGAAATCAAATTCGTCACAAACACATTCTCATCAAATCGTATAACGCAATCCAAAACCACTTCAACAGACATCAACCACACACCAGCAGGAGTAGAAACAGATACAACATCACACAGTGGGGTAGAGCTCAACCCACACTCATGCACAAATAAATCAAATATAAAGGAGTGTGATGCTCCAGTATCAAACAAAACTCATGCAGGAAAGTCAAAGATAACACAAGTACCTGCAATAACTCCTCTAGGAATATCACTAGCTTGCTCTCTAGTCAAGGCGTTCACCTGAGCTTGCTGCGATCCCGAAAACTGAGGTCTAGAAGATCCTCGGAACCTAGATGGTTCTCGTGGTTGAAATACTGATTGTGAGACCTGGAAATTGTATTAAGGATTAATTGTTGAATTAATCGGGTTTTAGTGATTTCTGGTGATTTAGATTTCATTTTGAATGTTTGGGTTGCATTTTCGGGTCGGAAATCGCATTTGGAACAATTCTGGAAATTTTGAGATTTTCGAAATTTTGGTGAAATATGGTAGCAGATTTCATGACGTCAGCATCGTGTGTTAACGTTGCGGTGATGACGTAAGCGTTTCTGGTTTGATAGGTATGTTGGTGTTTGCATGAGATCTGTTAAATTTCTTGGTGAAAGCTGGACGCTTGTTGTGCGGTGTGTTGTGTAGCGTAGGTGAGATCTGTTGTATTGCGGGTTTATGTATTGGCCTCTAAACGCCGCCGTTTTAATAAGTTGCTACGCTGTCGTTTTTGTGAGATCTGGACGTCCTGAATAGGAGAGATCTGTGCACTATTTTGTGTGAAGTCTGCTCGCGCGTTTTATATCTTGAATTCCTTTACGTCGTGGTTTTGTGTTTAGCGCTGAGATCTGTTTGTGAGATCTGTTTTGTATGGTGCGACGCCGTTTAGTGATCGCTAGAGGAGAGATCTGTTTTTTAGTAGCGTTCGATTAACCAGATTTTAGCACCAGGCTTACCAACCAGATTTCACCGTAGTTTTGCCCAAGATTACGATCAGCTTTTAGCATGTTTTGCTTCCAGATTTCACCGCGGCTTTGTTTGAGCGTTGTGTTTAATTTCCAGATTTTAGTGTTCATGTATTGAACAAAACAGATTTCACCGTGGTTTTTATGCAATGTAGCGCATGTTTTGGTTGGTGGAGAAAGCTGTTTCTGTCGGTGGAATAATTGAGCAGATCCCTCGCGCCTTTAAATACGAAGCACTGGCTTCGTTGTATTCTTACCCGATCCCATACTTAGCAATTTCTCTCAACCTTCGTTCTCTGTTTCTCAAACCCTTGGCACTGTTCACCGTGAGCTTTCAGGTGACTTTCCCCTCGTTTCCGGCCACCATTTTTCACGTTTGAGGTAGCGTTGGACTCCTCTTGGAGAGCTCTTTAAGATCGTACCCATTTTGGAAGCTATAGTTGGCTGAATCAAAAGCATGAAGTTGCTGTTGTTATTCGCACGTTGCGTGGTTGCAGGTAGCCTTTCTATTTTACGTTGGGATCTTATTCTTGGCGTTGTTTTAAGCTTAATTAAGGTACGGATTGAGCTTATAATTACAGCAAGGTGACGGATTGAATGAATTGTGAGATGGCTTGCCGGCTAGTGTGTTTAATTGCCTGTTGAGGCTGCCGATTTATGAGATGGACGTGTGTTATGTGTTATGTACTTGCTGATGTTGCTATTGCTTTCGCATATGTTGATATGCTTGTTATTCCAGCATGTGCATACACGCATTTGCATCTCATTCCAGCTTTATTGCCATCGTATTGTTGTTCTTGCTTTGTTTCTTACCAGGATGCGAGGGCGAGCGGGAATACCGCACTCTCATCTTCCCTGTGGGGATATGTTAGCCCCTATGCGCCGAGTGGTTAACTACCATAGTTCATAGGTTGGGCAACCGCAGGTCGAGTTGTTTGATGCATCTGGTATTCGGGTGTTGTGTCCCGGCGAGTGGCTCATTACCACACTTGGAACACACCCAGTGGCCACCGTTGTTGCAGATTCAGTTGAGCTGTGCATTGTGTTCCTTGACTTCCTTTTCGATTTGAGTCATTCATTGTTGTCCAGCATCTCATGCATAGCATCTGCGTTTTTATTCTTGTTGTGTACTGCTGATTTATAGTTGCTCTTCGTACTGGGGTTTGACCCCATGTCCCTTTGGGGCTTGGTTGTTTGTTGCCTGTTGTGTTGTCCAGGTCATACAGCTGGTCGAGGAGCTAACCTAGCTGGCGGTGCCCCAGGAGGTGGTTGAGTGTCCCAGTAGCGTATAGCATATATGCATGTATCAGTCTAGTAGCCGGGGAGATGCCCTGTGCTTCGTTGTTGTATTCTGATGTGGAGTCTGATACGTTTATTTGTATTGACGCTATACTTGCTTTTGTTGGTTTGTAAACTGGGAACATATTTTAAGTATCGTCCTATTTTAAATTATGTGTTTTAAACCGTCGAGCCTAAAAGCAAAAATTTTACCCACTTTTTGATAAGCTTCCGCATTTGTTTGGGTTTTTACTCTATTTAGAGCACGAGGCCTGACATTTTTGGTATCAGAGCTTAAGCTGGGATAAGCTCAATTTCTTTTATCACACTTGAGTCTAGGCACAGTGTTGTGTGTTTCATGTGCTTGACTTATGTGACTTACGTGCTGCATATGTATGTTATATGCTTTCTATGCTGTATCTGTTCTGTTTTTCCTTATCCTGTTGAGTGTATTTTAGATGCCGCCTAGACGTCGTGGTAGAGGTAGGGGGCAGTTCCAGGAGTCAGGAGGTCAGAACGAGGATCAGTATAGTGCTCCTAGTCGTACGCAGGAGAGTAGTGGAGAAGGGGAAGCTGAGGCTCCGCCGGCTCCGGTGGAGAGGATGGATGTTGTTATAGCTCGGTTTCAGAGGATGAACCCTCCTGTCTTCAATGGCGATGAGTCGAGTGAGGATGCTGATTCGTGGCTCCATAACGTCATTCATCTGTTCGATCGGGCTCAATATGACGATGAAATCCGGTTGAGGTTGGTGACCTTGTTGCTGAGGAAGGCCGCAGAGCGCTGGTGGCGAGGTGCGTCTAGTACCTTAGTGGAGACTGGAGTTGGCATCACTTGGGACAGTTTCTGTGAGACCTTCAGGCAGGAGTATATCCCCGATTCGTATGTGGCTGCCCGTGAGCGGGAGTTTGAGTTTTTGGAGCAGGGCTCGATGACTGTGCGCGAGTATGCTCGCAAGTTTT